>JAOXYJ010116227.1:0-11179 GCA_028566555.1 Lithophaga nigra
GACAGCTAACCAGCTGACCTGGTGAAACCCCCGACCTTGGGTAGGTGTCTGGTGACTTTAACACATGAAGCGGGGCGCACAGGACTCTAACCCACAACAGCAGAGTTAGCCTTGTGGTTATGAGTCAGCCACCTTAACCACTCGGCCATCTAGGCCCCCACATAAAGATGGTGGACACAATAATCTTATGTTTATCACCTGTCATGACACAAACTACCACATACAGATGGTGGGCAAAAGAATCTAATGTTTATTATCTGTTATGTCACAAAGTACCAGGCACATATGGTGGCCACAAGAATCTAATGTTTATCATCTGTCATGTCTCAAACTACCAGGTACAGATGATGGCCACAATAATCTAATGTTTATCGCCTGTCATGTTTCAAACTACCGGATACAGATGGTGGCCACAATAATCTAACGTTTATTATCTGTTATGTCTTAAACTACCAGGTACGGATGGTGGCCATAATAATCGAACATGTATCATCTGTCATGTGTTAAACTACCAGATACAGATGGTAGCCGCCGCAATAATCAAACGTTTATCATCTTTCATTTCACAAACTACCACATACAGATGGTGGCCACAATAATCTAACTTTTATCATCGTCATGTCACAAATTACCAGGTACAGATGGTGGCCATAATAATCTAACGTTTATCATCCGTCATGTCTCAAACTACCAGGTGCAGATGGTGGCCATAATAATCGAACGTTTATCATGTTATGTCTCAAACTACAAGTTGCAGATGGTGGCCACAATATTCCAATGTTTATCATCTGTCATGTCACAAACTATCACATGCAGATGGTGGCCACAATAATCTAATGTTAATCATCTGTCATGTCATAACTACCAGGTACATATGGGGGCCACATTACTCTAATGTTTATCATCTGTCATTTCACAAACTATCACATACAGATGGTGGCCATAATAATCTAATGTTTGTCATCTGTCATGTCTCAAACTACCACATACAGATTGCGGCCACAATAATCTAATATTAATCATCTGTCATGTCTCAAGCTACCAGGTACAGATGGTGGCCACAATAATCTAACGTTTATCATATATCGTTTCACAAACTACCATATACAGATGGTGGCCACATTAATCTGATGTTTATCATCTGTCATTTCACAAACTACCACATACGGCTGGTAACCAAAATAATCTAACGTTACTCATCTGTCATGTCACTAACAACCACGTACAGATGGTGGCTACAATAATAATGGAGATACACATAATATGTGCGACAAGTTAACTTATTAACCAACTGAAGATACTTTAAGCTTGTTGAAATAACTGATATATTAGGCTCTAACAAAGTTGTAAGATAAATTTGTACTAAGTCTGGTTTGCTTTGGCAGACATGAGCTTTATTCATTCTATTTTTCACGTTCAGATAAACTGGCAGCAATACATGTTAACTTTTTCATAACTTAACAATGTCAGTGCAATATTTATGAAAATGTGTGTGCTATGTGTAGTCTTCAGGCAAGAATGCAAAAATATGCATGTACATGAAATGTATACAATTCAAAACTTTTATTTGCTCCTCACACGATATCAATTATTAAATTCAAATCATCTCATGGATATCAACATTTTTACCTGTATTTCATAAATTATTTAAAATAATGTAATTGGCAGCTTTGTCTGTGTGCTGTTGAATGAAAAATAAAACAGCCTGTTTACAAATTTTTGTTTTCAAAATAGTTCCATATGACAAAAAATATTAATAAACATTATTAAATCTGGGTATGACATCAGTGATTATAATTACGTCGTAAAACAGACTCCAGTCTATTAAGATTAATATGTTATTTATTTCATCCTGTTTCTGAGAACCACCTTGAAATATTTCTTTGATTTGTTACAGCTCTAATTATAATAGCTCCAACAATGTCGTATTTCATGTTTACCTTCCCTGATTTATTAATCTAAATTATTAATGAAACAATTGATGTATACTATTACTGCAATATCAAACGTAAAATAGTACCTGTACTTATTAAATAACTTCATTGCAAAGGCGAAATCTAATTTCATTTGTTATTACATATATCAACAGACTCTAAATGTATACAATAATGTATATTGGTTAGGTTATATTAAGCCTATCGGTTACATCTCTGTGCTAAAAGCTACAATGTAAGAAGTATTCACTGTCTTGAGATATACAAGCATGATACATTGATGGATTTAAATCAGAATCCTTATATAGATAAAACAGCATTTAACTTCTCCTAAAATATGATAATTACTGGTAGAATGTGGAGCAGAATATAATACAGACGATTAGGACATAGTTGGCCTTTTTTGCGTCGTATCTATCAGCCAGTCAGGAGATAAAAAACAAGTTTGTTAACAACAACTTCAGGTCGCATTTCCGGATTGTGTTTGTTTTCAACACGCAGCCGTCAAAAATCTACCAACCAACGGACGCAAAAAAGACAAAACACAACTATGGCCTCATCTTCTAAGTTGTTCCAACAGTATATGTTGATGTCATATTTCCGAAAACAAACATCTGTCTCCATAATGTTTTTTGCACTTTTTTATGGCAACTTTAAGAAGCAGATAAACCACGATATTGTGAAGAATGTACAATGTCAAGACGTCGCGCCATCTGCTAATCATATAGTCTGAAATAATCCGAAATAGACTTTTACCAGTAAAACAAGAATGATCCAAATTTACGAGTTATATTTTACCACAACATGTATGTCAGAATAAATATCGCATTATGAAATCTTGCTTTAGAATTGATAACGCTTACCAGATGAATACAAAACAGTGACTGCTAACTGTGAAAAAGAAGACTAGATAAATATGGTTGGGCATAATAAATATAGACTAAACGGTAAATATTATGAAAACGTAAAAGCAACAAAACCGCTGTCCGACATTCATTTTTGTATTATATGAGGCTTTTTCCGTGTACATTCATTCTATATATCCTAATATTTCAACGCATTTCATAATCTTTGCATAAAAACGTACTTCGGCGATACTTTTAGGGCATCTAGTTGAACAAACGGTAATTTCGTATTATTATATTGAACTCCACTACACCTATACATACATCCGGACCAACACCGGTCTGAATCGGAAACTACCTAGCAACAACAATATGCTAATATAGCTGACATAAATGTTTGATTTGGTGTAAACCAATTAAATATTGCATAATAGCTGCATTTTATATTTCCTTCTGTTTTACCTAACACATCCGGAATTGTTTGTGTAATTTCCTGCAATACAATACGTAATGGTGGGTAATATATTGATTGTATTTGTTAGCACTAAATATCCAAGAATGAATAAGCAAACCCACAAATAAAACATTTTTGCACGTACTATATTTTAAAATCTGTGGCATATTTTACAATGCAGAAATAACAAAAATGTTTTCATTTTGAAAACCTAAGTAAAACGTCATGACATCTATCTTTAAAATTTTTATCCCTCACTAACAATGTATAAAGTTATAATAGGATAATAGTTTCCAGACATTGTAATATGCATACATTACATTATTTTTGGTAAAATCTTTCAGAGTTGTAAACGAAAGCACTTTTACATTTGATATCATTCTAGCTATTATATGAAAAGATCATTTGATACAGTTCTTCATTCAGACTTCCAATGACTTTTCACCTGATATCACCCAAATGTTCTGATAGGTTCACTTGTCATAATGACCATTCGAACTTTCGTAGGAAAACACAACACTTTTACACGTGATAACCCCCTTTTTTTGTTCTGATATAGTCTCTCATTTTTGTCCGGATTGTTTTCATAGTCAATATATAGCGTTTTTATCATTTGTAGTGTGTTGTTACCAACTAATGTTTCTGACGTTTATATTGTACAGTTAATTAACCTTACGTATGGTGTGTTTTCTTGACATCATGTTCATGGCAGAAATTGATGTTATAATATTTTCTGTTTTAGTGTGTGATATTTGTACGTTTGGAATAAGTTTCCGTCGTATATATATTCAAATTTGTATTAGAACTTGAAGCAAAAATAATCGGCTTTACCCGTTGTCCCCTGTCTTCATTTGACATCAAGATATTCCATACTGTCTGTCATTTTATATTCTTTTTTCTTACTATAGTATTGAAAATGTACAGGACCACATGAATGAAAAATAATTGTACATTCATTAATTCATACTAAATTGATTTTAACCAAGATAAATTGACAGAGTTATTAATTATCCCTTCTGCTATTCGTTAACACTCATTTATCAAATATTAATGAAAATTTAATTACTAACCATGAAACACTTTTATTTTCAATTGTTTTGAATTATTGAATTCACAGCAGAGTTATGATTTTCCTTGATAAACGTTTTATGTTCTTATTATTCCTTCAGTATTTATTTATATCAACACATTTCTCACATAAAAGTGGGATTATCCTTCTAAAATTTGGAGTTTATATGGAATCTTTCGGTTTTTTAAGTAAAAAAAATACTGGAAGCTACTAAAACATGCACAGATCCTATGACCACAGAATAATTGGCTATGTCACAGACAATGATTTTATGTAGTAAGAAATAATA
Organism: Lithophaga nigra; assembly: GCA_028566555.1. Taxonomy (NCBI): domain Eukaryota; kingdom Metazoa; phylum Mollusca; class Bivalvia; order Mytilida; family Mytilidae; genus Lithophaga; species Lithophaga nigra. Next base: position 4,592 of record JAOXYJ010116227.1, read on the forward strand.
TTAGTTGCCCACGTAGAGGGTAATATACTTTTCATCCTTTTTACGTGATACGATTTCCAGCTTCTATTAGTGCTTTGAATGTAGAGAATATCTCTTTCTGACCGTTCGGTATTCTTTAGGGGTGGTATGGCACAATATCCAAGTAATCACATAATCAGAAACTATTTGCCGTGATAATCATATAAAATTCCTCCATAATCATTAATGTTTTTCATACGTAATCAAACATATGTGAAATCCATGCTTGGTAATCATAATATCATTGGAAAAATCTTTGATAATCAAATAATCATCTCAAAAACGACATTATCAAAAGCCCTATCCCACTCTCATTCTTCATCTGAACCCGGGGTATAGAAATAGGACCAAGTTTCTCCGGCCGCGGGGTACAATCGCTCCTCAATGGAGCGTCCTTTGGTTGTCCTGGATGTAAAAATGCACAGCTTGTCCGTCGGATGGGGAGGTAAATTCCGAGATCGTGTTGGAAGAATGCCGCACTCTCTGCACGCTAAAGAACAAGCTCGTTAAGAGTGGTACGTAGGTGACCATTACAAGGGTAAATTTTCCGTCCCTACTCATCCTGTCTCCATTTTCCAGTGACAATCAAAATTATTCGTCCCTTTTCCCGGTACCCCCAATTTTTCAGATCCTACCAACTGATAAATTTTTAATTGTTCTCGTCCTGAATATGCATATAAATTTGCCGCTGGACGTTAAACAAATCATCAATCAATCAAACTATCTGAGGTATTTGGTTAAATTTCCATGTCCTTTTGATGGCCGAGAGTAATATTGATATCATTCTCAGTTCAGTTTTGTGCTGTGTTCTTCTTCCTACTGGTCCAGGAAAATGTATAGAACTCGTAAGACAGTTTATATTTTTCTTCTTTCAGGGTATTTCATATCATTCTAGTTTCCATTCGATACTCTTCATCCTACAACAAGGGTCTTTGATAATTACTCATATGTTCTTCCGATATTCTGTATGTCAAGACCCAGCGTTCCCGTTTAGTAGCTAACAATACAGAGAACATAAAAATTACTGTCAGAAGCAGGTAGTATTCTTTATCTCATTATGCGATAACATTGGTAGGTTTAGTATGTGTTATCTCATTTTTCAGTGTACCACAAACCACTTATATGGTCAGTTCGTTTTTTCTTCATCTCATAATCCTAGATGCTTGGTATCACTTTCAGGTTCGTTCGTTCGATAATTTTTTTCATTTTACATTATGAGGTATTTGGTATCACTTCCAGGTCAATTCGCTATTCAGCTCTTAATGGCCCTCTGCTAACAGCGTATGATTTCCTCCAATAGGGATCTTTAAAATTTGAAGATTCTAACGACCGAAAGTCATTCACTGATAACGGCGAAAAAATGTTGTTTTCACTCACTTACGTACAAAGTCTATATCAAATTGGGTTTTCCACTCAGATTGAAGGAATATATGCTAGATTCATCAACCATGGTTGCTTTTTGTAAGAAACGCAGTAGGTACCATCCAGAGATCGAAATTCATTGATTTACGAATCACATTACGGCAGAGAAACCAACGTTTATATGATGATTGTTTTTACAAATAATTCATTGAGACAAGTAAACCATATGTTCATTATTGATTAGACTGGTGCGGAAACGTCAAAATATTCTACGAAATAATCAGAAAACAATGATAATATACATCTCTCTTTTTTTATCATCAGTTTACATAAAATCTTTGAACAACAATAATATGTTTTTTACTTATTTTACCAATTCATACATTGTATACATTATGATGATGATTTAGTCTTCAGCTATTCATGGAATAGCCTTTACGTAAAGCTTTTCAAAATGTTGTTTTATAATAATCTAGTTTTTACCTCTTTATTGGTTTTATTTAAAGGCCAAGAGATGTTATATATATATCACCACGACAATAATACAGTTTTCATTCATTTATCAAACGAGTTTGGGTCATATCTTTAAGCACTGATAGTTTACATTTGATTTATTTTATCAAGTCAGCTTTAATATACAGTCTTTGAAAAGACCTGACTTATTACAATGGTAATTTTATTTACACTTATCATAACGTAAGATAAACCCTTAAACATGTTGATTTATTTAATTATTATGAAACTAGGTTTCGCTTAATTATCAAATTAGCTTTATGCAAATCCACAACAATATTAAAGCAAGCATAATTCTAAAGCAACAAGCGCAATTGCTATTGCAATTTATACCTCTTTGGTGTAAAATATTTCTAAATCAAATAATTCTCTGCTATAGCTGGACAAAGGCCAGCACCCTTTTTTATTGGCATCGTTTATGATATGGAATGTGTGCAACTGAAAAATCATCATTATTTTCCTTGATGGATTTATTTCAGAGGATACTTTAAAATAAGCTAGGACTTTAAAGTTTTGATTGTATATAAATGATTGTTCAATAAAACTATTTAATGTTGTTTAAAATAGCAGAGAGAAAGTGATATCCTTTTTTACCCTAGGAGAGTAATAAATCTAGCTGTTTTCAGTTTCAATCAATGTGCAAACAAACTCTAATCCCCCGTTACCGTAAAACGCCTACAGTCACCTCAATATTTGATGATAAAATTTTCCACATAATTTTGAGCCTTTGATATAAAAAAAATTAAATATTAAAACAATATTAATAAAACATGTAATTTATGCCTTATGCGCAAAAGTGCGATTACATATAATTCAAAACGTTAAATAGGGAAGACCAATAACATACTGTTCCATGCAGCCTATTTCATAGTAACGCGTTGGAGATTTAATACAGAAACAACAGTTTGAGGTCAATCAATACAAAAACAATCATAGACTACGGCTGTATTACTTGAATGTATGGGGTTAGTGTTCAGATACCTGCAATATTTAACATAATAAATTTTGACCTTAATTTTTACGTCGTCGTGTTCGTGTTTTCTTTGTCATTCTATTGCTGTCGTGACTGGTTGTCCAGACTTGATGGTATTCTATTGTTGTCGTGACTGGTTGTCCTGATTTGATGGTATTCTATTGCTGTCGTGACTGGTTGTCCAGACTTGATGGTATTCTATTGCTGTCGTGACTGGTTTTCCAGACTTAATGTTGTTTTCTTCAGTAAATATTCATACTGTGTGTTTGACCAAGCAGACCTAACAGGAAAATACGTTTGTCGTTTTAATTCTGATTTCAGCACTTCATTTACCATTTATATTAGATACGCTTCAAAAGCCAAATACACTGACTTGTTGATCATGAACTTACTATTCTTTAGCCCATATTGATTTTATATAGTACCAAGTAATGATGTAAGTAATTATTGCTTTATCGTATGAGTCGAGACATGCTTTTTATACCAATAAAATGTCTATAATCCTACTTTAATATTCTTGTTTAATATCGACATTATATGGAATCTTAATGTAATTCCATCGCATATTTACAATCTTTATAGAGTAAACCTTATTCTATCAGTGGTTATCAAAGTGAAATGAAATTAGATTGAATATCAATGTTATATAGGAATTACCGTTTTATGTAAATTGATTGTATATTTGGAATTTAGAATTTACAACGGTCACGATAGCAGTAATGATCTGTTTCAGTACGTGTCATCTCAACGTGGAATGACATTTTAACATCACAGTGCATTTCTAAAATTTTATCACGACAGATCCTCAGGTGTATAAGTTTGAAAAAAACGTTCACAAATGTTAACAAAAATAATATAAAGCTCCACAACTACAATTCAAAGATCATTCTTTTTATACTCGATCAATTCATGTTTTCTATGCGTAACAGATTAGTGCATGTTTCATTTCTTGTCTTCCCAATTTTTGCCTTGTCTACGGATTCTTCCTTTCTGAACAAATTCCTTCGGTATTCTATTGCCGATATTTCATGGAAAAATGACATGAATTTACTTCAGAAAAAGAAGACGGTAGGAATGTTGAAAAATCAGTATATTGGTATAACAGGTGAACAGCAATACCAACACACAAAACTGAACAGCCCAAAAATCCACTAAAAACCAAGGAATCAATCGCAACAATAGATAGGTCCAAATTTAAAAAAACAACCTGAGATAATATAGTCAACAAAGTGGACACTAAATATGCGATACTGAAAGCATTTTACAACCTGACGAGAAAAATGTCATTGTGGCCCACATTTTTAAGAATCTGTTGATTCTATATTAGCTTTTTGGTAGCAAAATAGCGTCCCCTGTCCCGTAATCATGATACCTAATACAAGTTCAAGAATTTACATCAACTTCAACGCATTTATCTTACATATAAATAATGTCATAGATCACTAAATTAAAGCCCTCTGAAAACCGGAATTTTCTAAATACTGATCAATATTATTGCGAACGGGTATCTTTCTATTACTTTTAATGTTAAAAAATAAATACCAGTCCCCCCTGAATTTCGAACACCGACGCATGATTCGGAGCAAAACATATTTTGTGTGTAGGCTTAACAGATGAAAAATTGAACATGAACCAGAAAAAAAGACGCTGTTGGTGTGCTTTACCATTGTGTAATTGCCATAATTAAGTCAATAATTACACGTATAAGGTGTATGACTTGATCAGAAATTGTCATTTTACATCAAAAGCATTAATATTCTTTAGGGATTTCCTTGATTGCTTTTAATGTGTGAAACCAAAGGATAGCGCCTTGAATATCCTCACTTCGTGTCGGATACAGGAACGGATATGTCAGTTTCCGAAACTTCAATAGAGGACCTCTCAAACCGCTCAATTTCCTCGGTCCTATTTATGGTCGGTTTATAGAGATTTCATAGTACATATCTCAGCTCCATATCCTTGCATAGCAGGAGATGCTTACCTCTGATATTTTCCGTTGGTCGTAATCACAGTCCTGTCCTTCTTTCCTTATTCATGACTTACCACTAAAAGTGACTTATTACCGGATTTTTAACATGAGCAAACTACGGTTTTGAAGAGAGGAGCTGAACATGCTTACCCTTCCGGAGCACCTGATCTTATCCCGGTTTTAAGTGGAGTTCATGTTAAGTCTTTAGTTTTTCGTGTTATGTATTGTATTCAGTGTTTGTCCTTGTGTCTTTGTTTGGCCATGGCTTTTTTTTCTTCTTCTTCTTCTTTAGTTACGGTTTCTGGTTGCTTCTTTGGTATTTTTAGACTTTACTTACCTGGATATCGCGCCTGGTCTCGCTCCTTTGGGATTCCTTTTTGTTTGATTTCGGATATGTCATTTATTTCATGGATCTATGAGTTTGGAACTCTATTTGGTATCTACTGTTTTTCCTTTGTTTTGCACAGTTTAGTTTCCTTCATTAAAACTTATCCTTCAGTTTGGAATAATGAATAAGCTGAAATGACAATTTTATCATTTTAACAAAATACATAATTAATGGGTTTTGCGATTTTTATCGTCTTCTTGCAATATATATTTTCCCTCACCCTAAACGTACAATCCTTGAACCGTTCAACGTTCCCAATCAAACGGACACGATTCACACGGTACACGGTCTAGGTTCAAACGGTGCACGGTCGAAAATTGCACGGTAAAACGGACATGGTTCCCACGGTGCACGCTTAGCACACGGTCTACGGTACGCGGCAAAAGTTACAAATGCACGGGAAAAAGTTACAAATACACCCCGCGAATAGTTAACATACGGACGAATGTTAAACAACAATACAAAACAAACAAAAACGAACGATAAAATCTAGTAAATGGACGAAAGGATGGAATAGTGCTTATGTACGAAACCAAAAATAAATCGTGCAAATGCACGATTGGAAAAACTAGATTCATACATATATGCACATACAGAAAATAAAAATCGTGTCAGCACACGAAAGTGAAGATGTAATCTCGCAAATGCACTAAAGAATAAACATTACCGGATTTGATTATAAAATAAATGATTTTGGAGAATAAATTCTGACACAATTTTATGCAAATATAAAACTTTTTAAAAAATGAATTAATTTATAACATGATTATGGCACACAAAGGTAATAAAACTCGTAAAAACACACGAAAAATCGAATCTTTGAATGCGATATTGCATTTCTTATTTTTATCTCCACAGAAAACATATTATGATTTACCACAGCCCTTCGATTCAGAAGAAAGCTACAAAATCAGTTGGAATGGACAATTAGCTTAAACTTTTCCATTTTGACGAAGAACCAATTATGTCGCAAATATATTTATTTATTTTCAATTACTGACAAGAAAATAAATTTTTAATGAAAATTATTACAATATTTTATTCTAACAAAAATGATATTAGCTGTATGGAAAATTACAGATTCTACTTTTTGTAATATATGTAATACACAACAAGATTAATACACATTTTTTATAACGTGTAGCTATTTATCATTATTTTGGGGTAAAGTACGAGTGTTATTCATAAAAATTAAATTTACAACTTAATGTAATACTGAAACATTTAGTTTTCGACTATAAAATTTTTGATTTTGATCTAAATTATATCTTATCGGTGCTGTTTTTTTCAGAAAGCTACTGAACCAAGGGTTCATGATGGTAAAGTTGAAGTCATCACTTCGAAAATTTTACGGTCGCCACCACA
>JAOXYJ010116336.1:0-11177 GCA_028566555.1 Lithophaga nigra
TGGTACTCTGCACTGCGCCACGACATAATGCATCTACCCTCCAAATATCATGAGGCTAACTCAAATGACAAAAAAGTGTCCTGGACAAAATGTGTTTAAATGAACAAGAAGAAGAAGCTGCGCTGACCTTGAAGTCAAGGTCAAGCGAAATCGCGAAATCGCGAAAAGGGGAAAACGCGAAAAGGCGAAAACGCGAAAAGGCGAAAACGCGAAAACACGAAATCGCGAAAACGCGAATAGGCGAAAGCGAAACGCAAAAACGCGAAGCTAATTTCATTTCGCGTTTTCGTGTTTTCGCTTTCGCGTTTTCGTCTTGGAAATTTCGCGTTTTCGCTTTCGCGAGTTCGCGTTTTCGCTTTTTCGCTTTATAAAATAGCAGGACGAAAACGCGAAAATGGCCGCATCCAGCTTCCATAATATACTAATTTGACACCTAGTCTGAAAATAATCAAATTGGTTTACAGATGGAGTTTCCCATCTAGATTTCTACAGGTCCGCAACAGGATATAAAGTAGTTTATGACCCATTGATATACTATATAATAAGTTGCCAGCTATCGATGTATATATGTTTTGTACCCTTTAATATACTTCAGCATCCTGAAAAACTGACCTATTCCAGTCCACATCTGTATATACCGGCCTGTATCAAGGAAGTTACACCCCCCCCCCTCCCGAATTAGACAAAGCATTTGTTTTACTCCTTCAGTTGTGATCACGCTTATATTACACGTACTACAGCTGTAACGGAAACTGCCATTCAAACTAACCTGTTACCTGTCTCATTTGTGTTTTTACACGTGTAAATTAAACAGAATTGAAAGAAGTAGAAAAAAACATTTCGTAATGCTACAACATCGAATTTTAAAGATCCAAAGTCGGCGTTTCAGCGGCTTTACTTGTATTACACTATATGTACTTCATAAGTTTGACAGCGAGATTTCGTTTTACTTTAATGTACATTTTTAAACATTTTTCATATTCACAAACATGTTTAACAAAAGCTTATCTATGTACAAGCAAGCACTGGCTTGTCTGAAAAGAATATAGTAACTGAAAACGTATGGATTATTTTCAAAAGGAATAACATTTTATTAAAGTATTGTGAACTTGCTGTTTTGGTATAATTGTTGATGGTAAATTGGTCTGAAAATACAACAGACAATGCCGAAATTTAAGTATTTTATTCTTTCTGGTCCGTACCCTGAGTGACAAAATAAAATTACAAGCAAACACACAAAATAAAACACAATATACCTAATGTTGTTATTAGTCACGTATATGTTTACTGTTTCGGATAATATCAATATATAAGTTTCATCAAATGTTGTTGAATGTACATTAGCATGTACATATTACAAAACTTCACTCGAATAAATTAATGATGCTAAATTGTTTATTTCTGGTGTTTAATACAATACGAATGACTTCGGCTAGTGACCATGTGTCTGTAATATCTTAATGAATAAATATTCACTCAACAAATATTTGTGAGCATTTACCAAAACAACATTCACTTTAAATGTTTAATATTTGCATCCATATGCAATAAAAATATGGTTGTTCGATTAATACGGGGAAAATAGCTCATTTAATTACTATGTTTTTAATCCCATGGTGAAGACCATTAACACTGTTCATTATCAATCAATTATACATTTTGAGATGGTCCCTTCTGTGACAGTTAAAACAGAAGTTCATGTGTGTGTGTTATGTGACCAGGAAACTTCATTTTTCTTTACATCTCATGCATAATATTTACAAGTATTGTGTTCATCATTAATAAGTGCATAATATTCCCTTTTGGTACACTAATAGCTAAATTTGTTCGCATTTCAGTTGGTTCAGCTGATCGCAACTTGTTTCATGTTATATTTCGGTTCATACATTTCTTACACTGTTTGTATGCAATGTGCAGTTTAACCGTAATAATTAACAACCAAAAACAATAATAACTCTATCTGTTTTGTGTAATACTCGCTAAAATCATGCATTTTCTGATCGTCCGATACTCGCAAAACCATACTTTCAAGGGCGAGAATTAAACGTTTTGTGTGTAACTTACTGAAAATTAGACGGTGTTGTTCACACATTCCGGAATAACTGAATGCGACTTATAACGAAAAACTATTAACTATTGACATAATTAAATAAACAACACCTTTCCTTATATGATAAAATAATAAAAAGCAAAAAATATTAATCTAATTGAATATCGCAATTATATTTACAAATGAACATGTGTATGTTCAGTACGCAACTATGTCTAACTATAGCAAAATAAATAAAAGACTCCTTCGCTTTACTTGCTAAAATTCTGGAAAAATGTGCAGTCTATATTGTACTTGTGAATTAACAGAATGTTTGCGGTTAAACATTAAAATATATTAAGATAGTTTGAAGATTAGACTGCTGATCTGTAAAATAAGGTACTATAAATTATCTTCTGAAATGTTCTGGAAAAATAAAAAATAATAATTCTTTCTGCCAAAATATTCAAAATCTTTCTGTTTTACCCAAAAATGGAAATATAAAATTTTGGTACCAGTTTGCTCTGTCACAAGTGCGTGTGGGTGGAAAAATCTTTGTCCCCAAAGATTCTGCAAAAATGACAATAAAACGTATAAAAATTACATAATAAAAATATCAATGCTAGAAAAATTACATATATTTTTAAATTATATTGTGACAAGCCTGTAGAGATTTAATATAACAATGCCCATTTGAATCAAAGAGTGTCTAATTGACAAAAAATTTGGAATTCCTATCTGATAATTTGAAAATATTGATTGTGTGCCAACATCAGGTAACAATGAAATGGTTGTTTGAACATGTTTTTTAGTTTTGTTGCAGTGACAATGTTCACAAAAACATGTGTAGGTATTGGGACGTCACGTTTTGTGTGTATATTAATTATTTGAAATCCAATGAGTTGAGCGTGCATATGCGGTTGAATTGTTCCTGTTATATGCATACATCTGATATCTGTTGGAGGTGTAATGTCCCAGTCTGATAGACACAAGGGCAGTGACATCAGTGGGATTGTTAAACAAGTTATACCATTTGTAATTTCTATTAATATTTTGGTGCCTTGTGAGTGCTGAAATTTTCTCCAAATGTAAATGATGAAAATTATAAGTGTAATTGTGGAGAAGATTGAAAGTGTTACAAATGGCCATGGATTGCATTGTGTGTTAAAAATGTAACTGGTGGTGTCATCTGCTGTTGTTTGATGTGTGTTAACATAATGAAATGTAGGAATTGGTGATGACACTGACAAACTATGTATAGGTGTAGCCTTCTGCAGTAAGAGAAATGCAGTAGTAAGAGTCTGAAGTCGTCTGAACAAGACAAAACAAACCAATGCAAGCAAAGTAGATAGTCCTAAGGCAGCAATAGAAATAATCCCATTAAGATCTGGCCAATCGGAGTCCAGAGCTAACTGACCATCCAACAAAGGTTCAGATAGAGAAGTGAAGATGGTTTCTTCTTTGGAAGCTGCCTTGGCCATGCGTTTTAAACTGAGGTGGTACTGTTTATCCTGTGCAAGTATGTTTGAAAATGTGTGATTGTAAAGGTGAAAGTTAAAAACAGTTAAGTCGACAGGTTGAGCGAATGTTGTATCACCCATGATAGAATTGTAAGTTTCAGGTGAAAAGAAATGCTGAATAAGAGCAAGATTGACAGGGTGAAGAGTAGTGATAGAGTCAGAATTGTTTTGACAGTGTCCAAGCTTGGGAGGCAGATAGAGAAAATCTGTTGAGACCGAGCATATACATGGTATGTGAACGATACAGAATGAACAACCTTTCATGATCTTCTGACCAGATGGACAATCAAGAGCAATCATGTTAGTTCGGTAAACTAAGATAGAAGACGAAGACAACTCATGAATGTCTGGTTTAACTGTGTCAATAAGAAATCTGAAATCACATATTTTGTGTATTAGTTCTTTCTGATTGTAAAACAATGCAGACATACAGGTTGGAGATGCTGAAGATGTTAAAGGAAGATGGAAAGAGCAAGACAGAATGCTTTTTCCAGTGCATGTACTTAGCTTGTGTTTATCAGCAACTGCAAAGTGCTGGTTGTCTGCAGCCTGTAAGAAGTAATCAGAAGTGTCGAGAAGTTGCGTGGCATCTTTAGATGTGGCATTGACTGGCACTGGTTTAGAAATGATTCTGTACAACTGAAATGGAGTTGTAGATGTAGAAACAGGAAACTTGACTAAAATATAAAGCTTAGAGTGGTTACGAGCAAATACAATGTTAGGATATGAAAAGTAATATTCAGGATCTGTGTGTGTAAGATGAAATCCTTTGTATTTGACGTCTAGTATTGCTTGTATTTGATGAATTGTCTTTTTAAGGGTGTGTGGTGATATAAGAAATGGTGATAATTTCCCTTTTAAGAGCTCATGTACTGATAATTTTAGTTCCTCTAAGTGTTTGCTCATTACAGTGCTAGCATTCATTTCATGAAAGAGATATTCCGTGATTCTAAGGTTGACTCGTTCATACTGTCTAAACTCTTTGTTTATTTGTTTTGTTGTATTTTCAATTGCATAAAAATTTGTTTTCACAGCAGCCATGACATTTTCAAAGCGTTTTTCTGTTTGAGTCATGTAAGATGTGAGCATTTCGTCATGTTTTGCCATGGCGGCTGCAAGTTTATTGTTGTGTTTAGCTATGACATTAATATGACGAGCCAGATTCCTTATATCGTCGACCGTGGCTGTGCCAAACAATGATTTCGAAATCGATCCCACAAAGTTAAAAAGTCCTCTTTTTGTCCGACTCTTGGTCTCTGACAGTATGGATGTTGTCACTTGTGGAATGAGTGCATGAATGGTATGCACAGTTTGGTTGATTTGTGTTGACATGTCAGTTTTAATCGTGCTGATCTGGGAAAGTAGTTTCTTCACCAGATAGCAGTAAATGTGTTCAGCCGTGCACTTAGCTGGTAAAGGAGTAGCAACTTTCCTTGGAAGGTGAATTTCGTATGTATGTTGCCATGAATCTTGACCAAGGAACACTCCGCCTTCATGTTGAAAGATTATGCCATAATTTATTCGTTGTATGTCTTTTGCTGATGCTGAGGTTAACCATGAAACAAGCAGAAACCATAGCAAGGTACTTCTGACCAATGTAGTCAGTCCTATAAAAAGAACAAAAAAAAAATGAATTTTTGAGATTTTGTGTAATGTATGTCAGATTATAAGGGGTTACAAAGCCCTTTTTAGCACTATAAAACATGAGAACCAGCTCATAAATTTTTGACTGGCATACATTTCACAAAATGAAGCTAAATACTCTTTTGTGGGCCCTTAGACTGATCATATATGTCAGAAGAACTACAGCATTTACTTCTGCTTGAAGCATGAATTACCCTTGCGTCTTCGTTTTGTACCTTTTTGAGTGTGACGAATGTGAAATTGTGTTACAAGGTCCTCTGAGAGGTTTGTGATTGGTTCCCATGTTCTTTCAGGGTGATCTTTCCATTTTATTCTGTAATGTTTAATGCCATTAATGCGCTTCATTTTAATGACTTTTTCAACTTCATAAGTTGTGTTGCCATCTGTATTGTTTTGTGTGTTTTGACTTAGTTGCTGGTTTTGAAAGTTTGGTAGAATTTGTGCAGGTCTGTCATCTGCAGGCTCATCTGGTGGTGGCGGGTTTGGATCTGGACGATTGCGAGGATCATGGTAGTGTTTGAGTCTATTCGCATTGATCAAGCTTTTAACAGTGATATGGCTGTTACATCGTCGCAGTTTGTAGGTATAGTTTAGTCCTTTGGCCGCTATGTAGAATAGTCCATCCCATTTGCGATGTAGTTTGGAGGAATGACCTACTGGTACTTTTGGTGAATGCATCAAGACTTTATCTCCTATTTCAAATGTTGGTAAAACTGTCTTTTTATCATAATACTTTTTCTGGCGAATTTGAGCTTTCTCTGTGTTTTCAGTTGCAATATCCTTTGCCATCTTCAAGTTGTCAAGGATAACTTGTACATGACTTGATAGGTCCTGGTTTAAATTGTCAGCTGGAATTAGGCTCACGTCCATTGGTATGTTCTTTTCCTTCCCAAACAAAACGTAGAATGGTGAAAATTCTGAGGTTGCTGAAGGACTCATTCGAAATGCCATTATTACTCCTGATAATAAATCCGGTCAATCTGATTGATTTTCATCTACTAAAGTCCTAATGCTTTCAATGATTGTTTTGTTGGTTCTTTCTGCAGCGGAGTTGGTTTGAGGATGGTATGAGCTTGTAAAATGTTGTTTAACATTGAAGACAGCTACAACTGCCCCGATTAAAGGATCCATGAACGCTCTTCCTCTGTCGGAGCAGATAGAGTATGGTTCACCAAATCTGCTGAATACTTCTTTGTACAGTATCTGTGCTATCTCTTTTGAGGTCTCTGTATATGTAGGAAATGCTTCTGTCTACTTACTGTATGAATCCACAACTATCAGTACATGCTGGAAGCCCTCTTTTGTTTTCTTGAATGGTCCGATCATGTCTATATGTAATTTGGAAAATGTGTCCATAATTGGCATTGATGTAAGTGGTACACGTTTTGCATGAGTTGGTTGTTTGGATCGTTGGCATGGATCACAGTGTTTGATAAATTCTGCCAGTTTTTGGTACATTCCTGGGAAGAAATACTTTTGCTACATGGCCCAATACGTCTTATCAAAGCCTAGATGTGCCATTTCATGGTATGCTTTCATTAGGTCTGACTGCAAACTGCGTGGACATGCAAGCTGTTTTATGAAGCGGTCATCTTTCTTTTTCCCTCTGGACCTAGGTTGGTAAAAGTGATAAAGTATACCGTCTCGAAGTGCATACTGGTTCGACTCGGCTATTACCTTCTGTAGTTTGTCCTTGTTTTCTGGAATTTTACCCTCATGTAGGTATGTATAGATGTCTCTGAAATCAGGGCATTCTGCTTGTAGTTTACCAATATTCTGGGGCATGATGTCGTCCCCTGGATCTGTTGTTATACTGGCAATAAATGGTTTTGGTGCTGCTGGATATGAGTTATACATAAATAATGTTTCTAATGGTTCAGGTTTTCCGTCTAGTTGGTTGACTTGGATATGGGGTATGACATCTTCTGGTTCCTCTATCGTCTCAGTATGCTCTGGGTATTCTCGTCTTGATATGGCATCTGCATTTTTGTTGTTTTCTCCTTTTCGATGACTAATTTCGAAGGTATATCCCTGAAGAAGAACTGCCCATCTGGCTAAACGACCTGTTGACTGCTTGATTTTGGTTAGGTATGTCAATGCGTTGTGATCTGTATATATTTTAAATTTGTTGTTTGCTAGGTATACGTGATGCGTTTTAATACCTTCTACTACTGCTAGGCACTCTTTTTCGCTGATGTTCCATTTCTGTTCTGCATCTGATGAGGATCTACCATTATAAGCGATGACTCTTTCTCTACCTTGTTCATCCAGCTGTCCAAGTATGTACCCAATTGCATGATTACTAGCGTCGGTTGTTAGGATGAATGGTTTTGACAGATCAGGATATGCTAATATTGGTGCTGTTGTTAGAGCAGTTTTCATAGTTTCAAACGCCTTCTGACATTGATCGTCCCATTTAAAAGGTACATCATTATGAAGTAATCTGTTTAAGGGTGTGCAAATCTGACTACAACCTTTGATGAACTTTCTATAGTAATTGCATAGCCCTAGGAAACTACGAACTTGAGTCTGGTTCTTTGGTGTAGGAAATGATTTTACGGTCTCTACTTTTGAAACATCAACTTGTACGCCATCTTTGGAAATTTTATGTCCAAGGTACATGACTTCTTTTAGCGTAAATTTGCATTTACTCGGTTTTAGTGTCAGATTAGCTTCTGAAAGTCTGTCAAAGATGAGTTTTAGGTGCTGTAAATGTTCTTCGAAATTTCTACTGAATACGAGAATATCATCAACATATACTAATGCTATTTTGTAATTCAGACCTTTAAGTACTTGCGTGAGTAAATGTTGAAAACTTGCTGGTGCCGATGAAATTCCAAATGGTATTCTGGTCCACTGGTATACCCCTCCTGGTGTTACAAAGGCTGCTTTATGTGCTGTTTCAGGGTCCATTCCGATCTGCTAGTACCCGTGCATTTAGTCCAGTGTCGAAAAAATCTGTGCAGCTGCATTCCCTAAGGAGTCGAAGACGTCTTCTAGGCGTGGTAATGGAAAATATTTTGGCCTTGAGATGCTGTTCAAAAGGCGGTAATCGCAGCAAAAACGCAGCTGACCTCCACGCTTCTTACACATGACCACTGGCGAACACCATTCACTGTTGGATTCTTTGATAATGCCATGTTGTAACATCTCATCGATCTGTCTGTTCATTTCCTGTAGCACCTGTGGAGACTGTCTATAAAACCTCTTACGGATGGGTTGTGCATTTCCAGTGTCAATTCTATGGGTGTATAAATGTGTGTGCCCTAGTTCATCAAGTCTTGTAGCATAGACATGTCGATAACGGTTTAAAAACATGGTTAAAATTTGTTTCTGTTTTTCGCTGAGATCAGATTCGCTGAAGTCGAAATCAATGTGTTGCGCCTTTGTAGCTTTGTTACTGTGTGGTTGCTGACCTTTGTTTTTGTTGTTTGTGTCATCTGGTTTTAAGCTATATATAGAGGCTGGCGGAATATGGCTTGCAGAAGCAATGACGACATTTGCAGGTAAAAAGACGTGGTTAGTAGTGGGATTCATAATCCGCATCATTGCTTTGTTATTTTGTTGAATTGTTGTTAAAATTTTGGCTCCGGCCAGTTGATATTGTGGCAACGTGTTGTTTGGTTCGATAATGACGGTGTCGCCCTCATTTAAGTTTGATATACGGACCGATATGTCACCATGGTTGAATGGTGGTATGGTTGTAGTTTCTACCGTCCTAACAAGACCAGAATTTAGGTCAACAGTGTGTTCTTGGTTTTGATTTTCATGATCTGGCATGTACAGTGTTTGTGTGTTTAGATCAATGTTTGCCTTGTGTCTCTGTAGAAAGTCCAAGCCTAGAATCATAAACTGGTTTAACCTTGGAAAAACATGAAATTTCTGCAGAAAAACAAGATTACCAATAACAATAGGAAGCTCAACAAAACCTACAATAGTGTGAAGTTCACCACCAACTCCCACACAGTCATGTATTCTGATTGTTGAATATGGTCGGCATTTATGTTCAGCATTTTAAGTAAAGATGAAGAACAGCAACTAATGGTTGCGCCTGTATCAACTAAGCATTTAATGCTGTGGTTGTTGATGTGTACGGTGATAGAATTCCTATCCAGTGTACTTGTTACATGAACTGTGTGTTTTGCTTTTATTTGCGGTGATGACTGGTTTTGTCTGCCTTGCCTACCCAATTTTATTGGAGTAGGCGCCTTATCCTATTCACCTGAAAACTGTTGTTCTTGTGTTTGTGTATTTTCTCTTTTTGGTTGTTCGCACACAGATGCATAGTGGCGCCAAATACCACAATTGTTACATTTTACATTAAATGCTGGGCATTTTCTTCTATCTCTACAAAACTTACCACAACCACGACATTTTCTTTGTTCCTGACTACCATTTGGTTGGTTACTTCTTGGCCTGTCATACTGTCTGTTTCTGAGCGGTCTGTCTTGCCTGTTCCATGGTCCATTTCGAAATGGTCCGTCTTGCCTGTTCCATGATTCATTTCTGGGCGGTCCGTCTTGCCTGTTCCATGATTCCCTGTATCCAATGGCACTCACTTCTTCTTTTATAACGGATTTCATACTATTCACTAGTGAAACACACAGTTCGTTCATTGTGTCCCTCTGAATGGTTGCATTTGGATTCTGAAATGAAGAGCATTCTGCCACTGATGTGGCTAAAGTAATGGCTTCTCTCAAATCTTCATATGTTTTTGGGTCTTTCCCCACCACAAAAGGTTTTAACTCTGGCCTTAGTCCATTTATTGCCAAACCTACTATGGCATGCTCAGGCATATCATTGGCATTAAATCCACACTGTCTTACTCTGGCAAGGTATTCATTGCCCGTTTCACTTGTATTTTGCCTTATTGTGTATAGTTTTGTGACAACTGAACTGTCTGAAAATCTATTTATGAATGCTGCCTTGATTCTTCCCAAATCAGCCTTTGTTTCTGGTGTTAGTGTGTGGAACCACAGTCCCGCTTGACCTGTTAAGAAGAATGGCAAGTGGTCAATGGCCTTTTGATCAGTTGCTTCTGTACACTTCTGCAAACTTTCATACAAAGACCACCATATACTTGGAACCAGTGTCTTTTCATCACTGAACTGAGGTAGGTTTACTTGATGTCTGGCTGCCATGTCTAGATTTTGTCCCTGCTGTGTTTCTTGTTCAATTTCTTGGCTTTCTGCCAATTCTTCTATGACTTCTTGTATATGAACTATCTCAGTATTCACTTCTGTGTCTGGAATGGATGGTTCTATGGCTTCTTGTATTGTAACTGTCTCAGGATTTGGTTCTGTGGATGGATCACTTTCACTGTCTGTTTGATTCTGTGATCTGGTGTTTGGGTAGTTAGTTGGTCTTGCACCTGGTTTGTTGTTTCCTTTGGTCATCTGGTTTAACCGCAGGGCTGACCAGGATATTTCCTTTTTCTCCACCAGTTGTGAACTTGCTGTTTTGTTATAATTATTGATGGTAAATTGGTCTGAAAATACAACAGACAATGCCGAAGTTTAAGTATTTTATTCTTTCTGGTCCGTATCCTGAGTGACATAATAAAATTACAAGCAAACACACAAAATAAAACACAATATAATAATGTTGTTATTAGTCACATATATGTTTACTGTTTCGGATAATATCAAGATATAAGTTTCATCCAATGTCAAGTAAATGAATGTTGAATACACATTACCATGTAAATATTACAAAACTCACTCGAATAAATTAATTATGCTAAATTGTTTATTTCTGGTGTTTAATACAATACGAATGACTGCGGCTAGTGACCATGTGTCTGTAATATCTTAATGAATAAATATTTACTCAACAAATATTTGTGAGCATTTACCAAAACAACATTCACTTAAATGTGCAGAATATAATGGAAATACATTTTTCTAATTAAAATGCGATTATTGCTTTTATACGGGGAAAATAGCTCATTATGTGACTACGTCATATACATGATCAAGATCTTT
>JAOXYJ010116445.1:0-11176 GCA_028566555.1 Lithophaga nigra
GGCCCAGTGGTTTCAGAGGAGAAGATCAAAATGTGAAATGTTAACAACGACGGACGACGGACGCCAAGTGATGGCAAAAGCTCACATGGCTTTCAGCCAGGTGAGCTAAAAAAAGGTCTGTCAACTGACCAAATGTCATCCATATTAAACTTGCAATGTTCAGTACCTTAACAAAAGTTCCAACATAGATAGATGAACTGACAGATGAACAAATCAAATAACAATAAGAAACTAACACTGTATCCATATACTAACTCTGTTGACAAAGGGATAACTGAGGTGCTTCTCAAATGCAGCATGATACGACGGCAGCATGTTGACAACACAACACAAAAATTTTTAAAAAATTGTACCCCTGAAATCAGTATTTTTGGACCCTTTGGCCCCTTTTATCTCTAAAACCATAACAGATAGATTTAATCTGCTGCTGACACTACTAAAAGCTCTCACTGAGAGGAATCCAACGAAAAAATCCCATCAAAATAAGATGAAAAATAAAAATTCTATGTACCCTTGAAAATAGAATTTTTAGCCCCTTTGGCCCCTTTTATCTCGAAAACTGTTAGAGATGGAAAAAAATCTGTTGGTATACTAATGAAAGCTCTTACTGAGAGGAATCCAATGAAAAAATTCCCATCAAAAGCAGATGAATAATAAAAATTCTATGTACCACGAAAAATAGCATTTTTGGCCGTTTGGCCCACTGATCTCCAAAACTGTTAAAACGGTAAAATACATTAAAAAAATGCTCGGGAACTTTTATTCCATTTTTCACAAGAAGTCCATTGCAAAAAAACACCCATCAAAATTGGATTAACAACAAAAAGTTCCAAAATTTAGGGCCTTATTTACCCACTAATAACGGTAATAGACATATGGGAGGGGTCAATTAAATAGTATTTTTTGCAAGGAACACAATAAAAGAAACACCATCAAATCAGATGAAAACTGAATACAAAACAATAAAGCTTTTAAAAAAATTTGTCCCTGACCCCATAACGGTTAGGGCTATACCAACCTTTATTTAGTATCAAGGGTCAATGTTCTGAAATATCAAAGTACTACATTCACTGGAACAAAAGTTATCATGTGGAAACCAACCTGTCTACAGACATCAATGCCGCTGACGACAACAGGGCCATATCATAATACGACCGCAAATTTTCTGGGGTCGTATAAACAGTTTATGGTATTAATTTGACATTTACCTGTGTGAGTTTGTACCATATTTCATCCTCTTGATCTTCTGATTCATAGTTGACTTCTTTTGCACTATTTTCTAGTCTGTCGAGCATATCTTTCAAAGTAAAGCAATCTTCACATGTTCTGTTATGGGAATGATGACATTCAACTTTATAATTTTCTGTTTCTCCAGACAAAGCAAACTGGCAACAGTGATCTGCCACATCTGATTCTCTAGATACATGAAGCTGAAACAGAAAGTAAATTTTCTTAGATCATATGGTATAACAAATGCATAAGGACACAGTTAAAACCAGAGAAGAATTATAAACCTATGCAGGCCAGGTCACAAATTTTTCTCCGATTAATTTCATTTTCAATAACAAAAACAATAAGTCTCCCCAAACTTCATTTGGGAGACTTAACAAGCTATTCTTTTCTTTCGGCATTATTAAGCTTTGTCTAAATTAACAAATATAGGTTTCACAACGAGTGAGAATTGTATATCGCATATAATCAACTCGAGTCATTTAATTTCAAAATGTAATAATAAACGAGGCTTTGCCGAATTTATTATTATTTTGAAATTAAATAATGAGAGTTGATAAGCGATATACAATTCTCACGAGTTGTGAAACCTGTTTCTCTTATGATTAACTTTATTCCGTATAGCCTAATTGTTGTCGGATAGTACAAGCGGAGAAATACGTCGTGATTCGTTTATCTGTGACGTTAGCAGTTGCTATGCAAAAGAAGAAATCAAGACGACGTCACAAGGAAACTAAGATCTCGGACAGCGCGATTTAATAAGAGCAGCCAATAGAAATGTCCCAAATAGTTATCTTGTCGTAGGATAGACCAATCAAAGTTGAGTATTTGCCTTATTTCTTCAGAGATAACTTTACAAGTCTCGTTGTATCGTAAAATATCAGATCACTTGAGAAATAGATAAAACACCCGAATCATAAGAGAAAAACTATTGCATTATCATATTGAAACTAATAAATTCCAATAGACAGACTAAGCCCAAACATAAAAGTTTCCCTACCAATTCATCTAAAATACAAATGTAGGCCTACTAAAATATCATAGAATTTTTGTCAATGAAACTGGTTATATGTTTTTTGTTAAAAAAAAGATCTGTTTGATATTTAAAACCTGAGGCTCCCATGGAGCCTGTAATTGCTCACCTGGCATACCATTGCCAATATAAAGTTGACATTAAAACTATTTGTTTAACTTTGGTTCAAATAGAGAAAGCAGTTTTATATTTCTTCATGAATTTCCCTAAGGATTCTATTTTTAAACTACTGTAATTTATCATAGTCAGCATAGTCAGCAATCATTGTTTACAGGTAGAGTCAAAAAGAATTTTGAAAGTGGCCTTTTAATCAAACTTTGGTTCCAATTGAGCAAGTAGTTCCAGACGAGAAGAAATTTTAATGAATTTTTCCCATAGGGTCCTTTGTTAAACTATGTTCAGCCGACACCGCCATCTTGGTTGGCAGGCAAGGTCATCAAATACAATTCTGAAAGACACTCACCTAACGACAATGCAATTAAAGTTTGGTTGCAATTGAGCAAGTAGTTCTAAACGAGAGGACATTTTAATGGATCTCCCATAGGATCCTATGTTAAACAATGTTCAGCTGTGGCGGCCATCTTGGTTGCCAGACGGGGCCATTGGATACAATTCTGAAAGGCACTCACCTAGTGACCATTCCACCAAAGTTTGATTCCAATTGAGAACGTAGTTCCAGACTAGAAGAAATTTTAATGAATTTCCCAAAGGTTCCTATGTTAAAACAATGTTCGCTTGTGGGGGCCATCTTGGTTGGCAGGCAGGGTCATCGGATACAATTTTGAAAGGCACTCACCTAGTGACCATTCCACCAAACTTTGGTTCCAATTGAGCAAGTAGTTTCAGACGAGAAGAAATTTTAATGAATTTCCCATAAGGTCCTATGTTAAAAAATGTTCAGCTGTGGCGGCCATCCTGGTTGGCGGGTGGGGTCATCGGATATAATTCTGAAAGAGGATCATCTTGGGACCATAACACTAAAGTTTGGAATAAATTGGCTCAGTGGTTTCAGAAGAGAAGATTTTTTAAGAAATCACCCTCTTTTTTCTATTTTAAGTAACGGCAGCCATATTGGATGTCCCATCATGACCCGAGATACAGTTCTGAAAGGGGACCATCCAAGGACCATTCCACCAAAGTTTGGTTCAAATTGGCCCAATGGTTTCAGAGGAGAAGATTAAAATGTAAATTGTGGACAGACGAAGGATGGACAGATGACAGGCGGACAATGGACGCCAAGTGATGACAAAAGCTCACATGGCCTTTAGGCCAGGTGAGCTAAAAAGGATAGATATTGTGAGACATTGCTCACTAGTGATACCATCCCTCATGTCCCTATAGAAAGCAAAAATTTCTCAAACAGGAAGTTGCTATCGCCTTGGTTAGAAAACGTACCCCCTACCTGAAGAAGACTTGTAACAAAATATCAAGTTGCTATGATGAATTGTTGCAGACAAAAGTGGTTCAAAGCCAGGATTCAGTTCCTCAGTGGATGCATTTGTTTTGTATATGTATATGTTGTTATTGTTTCAACTCAGCTGTTCTTGCATGTTATTTTTGCTATGTCTGTGAGCTCTTTTACACTTGTTACGGAACCTTTTTGAGCTTACTTTATTTTATGTGTAGTCTCATGGTTGAAGACCATACAGTCAATTACAGATAACTTCTTAATATTGATATGATGGGATATTGTCTCATGTACATTCCATCATTTCCTTTCTTTTTATAGAGAAACTTATACAACAATTATAATAAAATCTTTAAAATTTAAAATTTTTAAAGATATACCTTGTAATTCAACTTAAGATACTGCTTGGCGGCTGTCAAACATTTTTGAATTTCATCATACCAATCTCTTTCCTTGTGTAATTTACCAATGGTGTTTGCAGCTGCTTTCAGGTCATCAAAAGCTTGTGCTCCTTCTGCCGCATAATTATCCAAACCCTTCATACTTTTTCTTACTGTTGGTTCAATGGACTGCAAAATTCTCATGTAAGAACTTGTACTAGCAATCTTATCAAAATTGCTTTCTTCAGCATATTTTTTATACTGTTCAACTACTCTACTTCGAACGCTGTTCAAAATAATTTTTGGTGCATCAATCACTTCTCCTGAGGATAATTTTAAACGGTTTTCACCAAAAGGTATATCTGTCATTACTGATGGACATAATATGAAATCAATAAAGTGAGAAATATGTTGTTTTGAAAGCCCTTCTCGTATTTTGGTTATCTGTTCTACAGGCTGTCCTATTCCTCTAGACAAGGCATGTTTTCTTGCAGCTGTATATTTATATTTTGTCAATTCTGGAAGATATTGCTGTAACTCTGCCAAAGAATATTCATTTGCAATGATTGATAAAATCTGACGTTGTGTCCCCCAACCTGTGGCCTGCTGATAAGCTGAAGAAATTACTTCGAGTGTGTTCGGGTCTGAATTGCGTTTTTCTAATAGTGACTGTGACAGCAAATTTTCCTGGCCAGGAGCTAACACTTTCAAGACTTCACTTAAAATTTGTGATGATTTTTTCATGTAGTCTGCCCTAGTCTTATGTGATGCTGATGCCCATTCTGTGTGCAAGGTTTTTTTAACTGGACTTAGACCACATGTAAGCAAAAAAGTGTCCAAGGCTTTTCGTCGTTCAGAGAAAGTATTACTTTCAGATTCTTGACTCGATAATTGTTGGCTACATGAAGGTGTCCAAATACTTCCTGTTTCTTCTGAACAGCTCATATTAGAATCCTGCAAAAGATGTTCATTTTTAATTTTTCATTATAAACAGCTTAGGCCATAAAAAAATATAAGTCTGTTCACGGTTTCACGCTGAATATAAATAGGGTTGATCGGTCGGTCAGCCTTTTTTTATTTTGAAAAAATTTTTTTTTGTTCAGTTGTAGGTTCTTGACTCAAATAGCTACAAAGAGAGAATCATAAGACATCCTTGTAATCAACCTCGTTTCTAGTTTTCAACACGTAATCACCGATCATGTACATTCCCTGATAAATTGGAACCGCCATTGTTGTTTAGATACTGTATATAAACTGGAATCGGTGACGGAACAGGTGGGAAATTCCGGAATTTTAAAAAAGTTGCACAAAAAAGGTTAGGGTCGGTCGGGAAACTGTAAACACATGGCCTTAACCATATGTATAATATGATTCTATGTTCAATGCAACATGGTTATATATATACATAGAGAGGGAGAGAGAGATATATATAGAGGGAGGGAGGGAAGAGAGAGAGAGTCTATATACCCATACCAAGCTAGAGATGTATACATGATATTTCAAAAACAAAATTAACCTTTACCATTCAGGGGTTATCCCCCTTGAGAGCACTTGTTGAAGTTTCAATGCTATTTCTTGACACAAATGTAAAGCATCTGTTTCAAAAATTATGACAAAAAGGAGATAACTTTGATTTTTAAGAAATTCAGTTTTATTTTTACTTAGATTATATTATTTTTTGACAATATTCATTTTTAGCATTTGAGAGTTATGCCCCTTGGTAAATTGAAGTATGTGGTTTCCTAGAACAGTATGTCAACAGATCTTTTGAAGAACCTAATTTATTGTTTCTAAATGAAAAATTGAGGTGAAATATAATTTTTACAATTTTTTTATTTTTATGGGACCATAAAATTTTGTGGTCATATTATGTTATGATGCTGTCGTCATCGGCGTCTGTGGACATGTTGGTTTCCCCATGATAACTTTTGTTCCAGTGAACCTATTCACCTGAAACTTGGTAAAACCACAGATCAAATGATTTTCTTTTTGTCATTTCACTTCAGATTTATATGTTACCGCAAAAACAGGTATAAGTCTTTGGTATGTAATATGAATTCTGTACAAACGAATAAACTACAGAAAATGTTTGTGTAGGCGTGTGCAAGTCAAATACCCAGTGGCCTGGTTTTATTAACCAACATGCTAACAGCCAATTAAAATCTGACATTTTTATCAAGATGGGGATAAGATAATATGTTTGTATATTACCCAACTTACATAAAAACTTGAAACTGTCCCTTGTGAATCTAGTGCATCATCTGCAACTTCTGTGGTCATATTGGCAGCTGCCATATTACTATAAGATATCTGTAAAAAAAAAAGAAAGAAATGGACATTCATAAAAAAATTAAAATATCCTAGTTATGGCCACAACTTAATATCAACATGTAACACCATTAAAAATTACCTTTTTGCCTGTTTTGCTTATGTTCTATTTTAGTTACAACAGCCATGTTGGTCAGTTGGTTAGTTGGCAGCATCAAAAGATATAATTTTGAAACTAGACACTCTTATGATCACTGTGACCGAGTTTGGTTCCAGTTGGCTCAGTGGTTTCAGAGGAGAAGATTTTAAAGGTTTACAGACAACAGTGTGATGACAAAAGCTCATACTAATCCTTTGGGCCACTTGAGCTAACAAGAGCCTCCCATGGAGGCTGTAAATCGCTCACCAGGCATACCATTGCCAAGACAGTGTTGACATTAAAACTATTTGTTTAACTTTGTTTTAAACGGGTTAATAACTAATTAATCAATTAAACAAAAGTAAGTTTTTAATGTATTCGTTAAAAGTTTTTCTTGTCTGTGCTTTTGTTTTAACTCAAAATGTTATGGAACCTTAAGATAGTTGTTGTTCACTTCAGATTCAAAATTGGATTAATTTCCTTTTCAGAATTGAAATAAATGATAGCCGCCAAATACTTTATTGTCATTTTAACATGGGCTTTCATTGCTTTTGCATATTTCATCCCTCACTCATGTTCGAGATAAAATATTTGCAAAAACAACTTAAGCCCATGTTAAAATGACAATAAATTATGGTGGCCATGTTTTATTTCTTAATCATATTTAACCAAAGTAATGAAAATTTTTACAAATGATTTCTTTAACCATGTTCTTCTATCCCTAAATTCAAAGATATTCCATCTTTTCTTAGTGTCAATAGAAGAATTAAAATGATCACTAGCAGCTAGAATAAATTCTTTACCAAGTCATGAGTGTTGTGGATTGCACTGTCGTTGTCATTATCCAATCTTCTAGTACATATCTGATCTTCTTTCTAGAAAATATAAGTTAACGGGACATAAAAATTCTACTTAGGAATAAAGTTTGTTAATATTTTATTGTTATTTATCTGTAGAAATAATGCTCTCCTTATTCTAACTCGAGTATTTTATTACCAATCCTGATTTTGCTTCGACTCAATGCATGTTGTCTGAATAAGACAAACTAAAATATTCATCTGGTTCTAAGAACCTGGTGTATCACCATTTTATATGATGTCTCAAAATTTTATTCTAAAGGATATATTTTCAATGTAGGGAAGCACTAGAGCCACTTTCCACAATATCTAATAGGATTGTACAAAGCTTTACCAATTTGAAAACTTTTAACTTGAATCCATTAAACTAAGGCCAATTATACGTCAGAATATGGAAAATTGAAAAATATTTTTTTCCAGTTTTCAATCTGGATGATATAAAATAATCTTAGCAAGTTTAATCATTATTTATAAAGATCTGACAAAGATATTAAACTTTGAAAAAACTTAACCTGAGGGTTAACCAAAAATTAAACAAAAATCATACTAAGTCCAGTTATCTGTCAACAGAAAAATGAAATCATTTTTTTTCAAAATTTGAATATGGATGAAATATATTTGAGCATAAAGAAGCTGCTGAGCAAGTTTTGCCAATATCCATACAGATTTTACAAATCTATGCCAGTCTGAATAAGTGTGGACGCCACCAATGCCGTCAGAATTTGGACTGCTATGTCTAACCTTCACAGTCGCAGGCAAGACAAAAAATTGAGATAACTATCTTTATCTGCTGTTAATTAAATACTTTGGTAATCTAATTTTTAAATACAGATATTAACAATTGGCTTGTATTTTTCAAAATTCCTGAGAGCATAGATGATTTTTATATTTGTTTTGTAACTTAACTACAAATTTACATGGAACTATAATGCAATATATATCAACTTGACGGAAATTAACTGTAAGTTTATCAAAAATATTTATCCTGCAATTGGCCTAATTAGTATACAAATAAAGGGTGTCGAATAACATTTTTTGATATCCTGCTATTAGCAGGATATCATCTCCAGGTACCCTAGCCTTTACTTCAGATGTTGTTTTGTATTGAGTTCTGGTTCACAAAGTGATATTTGTTCATGACATCATGTAGTGTTATTTGATTTCCCGCCAAAAATTTTCTCATCAAATCCCAGCTAAAATACTGCCTTTCAATGCTTTTTATTGATTAAATAAAGCATGTATTTTTGATGTAGGATAAAAACAACATATGTATATTGTCAGAAAATATAAAGCTTATTTGTACTCGTCCCGAAACAGGTGAAAACTGCTCGGTGAACCTCACAGTTCTACATGTTTCTAAGGCTCGTACAAATAAACTTTATATTTTCTGACAATATACATATATTGTATATATATATACCTGACCAAAAGGAATCTGTACAGTACTGTTTGCTTGGCATATCAAGTCATCAGGCAATTGGGTGTTGTGGATTGCACTGTCATCATCCAATCTTTGACCTTCCTCCTAAAAATTATAGATATAAATGAAAATAACACCAGAAAAGTTAGCTATTTGAGATAAATGTTCTTTTCTATGGGAATTTAATTGAGACTAACTATTCGGTATATTTTGTCTTACCATTCTTTTCATTGATCCATAAGAATTGATATTACTGCAAATATTTTGGTGCCAAAAACTGCTATATATACAATGTATAGTCAACAGCCTGAATTACACGAATGTCTCGTATATGGTAAACAACCATATAAATAGATTTGTTTGAATTTAACTGAATTTAAGTAGCAGTGGAAGTGTTTGCATGTTTATTAAAAATTTGTCAACTCAAGCAAATTTTAATCTGTTGAAGTCAAATATTTGTCTAGAAAACAAACATATAGCTGAATTTCTGATTTACAAATGTACCTGGTTATCAGAACTGCTCACATTTTCTTCTTTCATTCTCTTAACCAGCTCTTTACGGCAGAAGGAGCACACAGTTGAAATGAATTTTAATTTATTTTTAAAAATTTTTTGCTATTATTTCTGTCCTCACACAAGATTATAGAACATTATAAATTTTTAACCAGTAAATTGCTTAAACATTTATAAACATTTTTCCAGGTATGGATCCGTGTCCATTCTTGAAGGCAATATTGTGACCTGTAGAAGTTTAATTGTATGTTGTTCGGTGGAGGGCTGTCTCATGGACAATCATTCCACATCTACTATTTAATATTATCAGATTTTTGGTTTTGTTGGATGATACGATTCACAGATTGTTATTTGAAGGGTCATTTAAAGTTTACTATACTGTGTTTCCTCCTACACAATTTCATTTTTGAAGGCTTTACTACCCTCATTAAGGCAATTTTATTCTTTTGAAATCATTTGCTTAGTATAACTGTCTCGTAAACATTTACATCTTTATCATTTCTATGGTGATGTGTTGAAAGTATTGTGTACATATTAATCTATCAATCAATAATTTTAAAGTTTTCACATAAACAATGTAAACAGAGAAAATGTGTCCATGCAATATGGATGCCCCTGCTCTCGGCAAACAGGTAGTAGAAAACAACGGACCTGAAAAGGGAAGAACAGTACAACTCCCTGTGACAATGCTTCATACCAAATATCAAATCAATCAAACATATACAAGGCAAGATATCTTTTGTACGAAAATTCTGGGTTGTAAGGATGTACATTTTGAATGGACGGACGTACGTACGGGCAGGGGTAAAACTTATTATCCCCGGCTTGATAAATTGTCGGTTTATGATTTGCTGTTGACACATTGGCCCCCGGGTGTGGGACCTGCACTCCGGCATAAACATTTTCTTGAGTTTATTTGTTTGTATAGAATTCATGTTGAATATAAAAGACTTAGACCCGTTAACTATGTGGAAACATACAAATCTGAAGCGAAATGACAAAAAGAAAAGCGTTTGATACATGTATGTGTTTTTACCGAATTTCGTCAGCCGGATGTTGTTGACATTGCTATGCTTTCCGCTGTGAATTTAAAATAATCAACATTACATGTATATACCTGCACCAACTGGTACCAAACGCTGTTCATTTCTAAAAAGGTAAAGGGATTGTGCCAGTGTAACTGTGCCTTTTGGAAGGGGTAGCTTTTTCCTTTTAGGCTGGTCTTCTTTAATACAAAATTCCAGCATGCAACGTCTGGAGCTCTTCCATCCTAGTCCCAATTTGAATCTGTGGTTTGGACAAACAGTGCACTGATCTACTGTGAAATTAAAGAGTCCACCTCTAGCTTTTATCAATTCATATTCATATGATATGTCGTTTCTGTTTATATGATTCACTGAACAGTGAGTAGATACAGCTTTGGTACAGGACTTTAATGGAACAATAAAATTTACTTCTGCCTTTACATTTGGCCCACAACTACCATCCAGTTCCTGAAGCCCCAAGTTTGCTTAATATTGGATTTGTAGTTTCAGAGGAGATTATTTTTAAAATTCATCCCCCCTTTTTCCTATTTTCAGTCTTACGGCCATATTGGTTTGAGGTTGGGTGTGTTGGACACAATTTTGGAAGGGATCATTTCAGCCAAGTTTGGTTAATATTGGCTTTGTAGTGTTAGAGGAGAAGATTTTTAAAATTCCTCCTTTTTTCTATTTTTAGCCTGGCTGCCATATTTGGTTGAGGTTGGGTCGTCGGACATTTTTGGAAGGGGACCACCCAAGGATCATTTCAGCCAAGTTTGGTAATATTGGCTTTGTAGTTTCAGAGAAGATTTTAAAAATTCATCCCCCTTTTTTAGCTCACCTGGCCCGAAGGGCCATGTGAGCTATTGCCATCACTTGGCGTCCGTCGTCCGTCCGTCGTCCGTC
>JAOXYJ010116660.1:0-11175 GCA_028566555.1 Lithophaga nigra
CCCACCTTGTAAATCAAATGGTTGCTCCCTAAATGATTGATACATTTTTTGTACTACTAGGCTGATAACCGCGCAAGCGCGGGAGCCTCTGCCCTTCTTACAACAGAAAGTGTAAAATCATTTTGATCTTATTTACGAATCATATATAAAATTCTTGCATGTTTGTTAATACGTCTATTATAATCAACATGATCAATAAATAAAGAATAAATTAATAAATGTAGTCTTTTTTTTTCTTGTTTTGTTTATTTATTTATTTATTATGTTCTACCCAGATTCTAGTGGATTTCGTAATATTTTTGTTTCCAGAAACATATATGGATGTATATCTTGAAAAACAATACATTCTGGTCCTATTTACCAATAAAATACGAAGTTATTTATTGTCTTATTCTCCTTGCTTTGGTTTTTGTGTATTTCTATTTTATTCTTTGGTTTTCGTTTTTGTATATTGATTGACTGTTTTGCTGTTCTCTTTTTTGAAGTGACATCGGATTTTTATGTCTGCGTACTCTCCTTTTGTGCTGATCATGCCTCAATATATATATTTTTGCCTTTATTTACAGCACATTTGAATCTCCCGCAAATTGCAACTTTCAAAGGGAGATAATTATCGTCGTCCTATATAGTGACCTTGAATGTATATAGTTAATTGTTGGTTTAATTACACAAAAATCACATCGATATAAATAAAAGATATGATCCATATATACTTTTTAAAGTACATGATGCCAATGTCACGATGGAATTGTACTGTCTAGTTGATATTAGAAAATGAAGGATGTCGAATTTTCGAGATCAATGTTGGGAGAACTTGATTATGAAAAAATGCACATTATGTGCATTTGCAAATAAACGATAATAAAGTTTAGAACGACAGAACTTCGTTTACATCCCAATAATGACCTCTACATTTCAAACTATATCTTTTTCATTTGGATGGTGGAACTTTCCTGTAAAACTGACGAACTCGTTGTTTTAGTAATCATATATATGGATAAAGATAAATGGATACTACAGCTGTTTCTTACAGAGGGATATATAATTCCGCCATAATTCAAGTATCATAACTATGTGAAATGTAATTTTATTTCTAATTTCTTGATTCGTAAATGTAAATTTTTAAAAATTTCGAATTTAAATTCCTTATTTGTAAATATAAATTCTTAATTTCTAAATGTAATTCCTAATTTGTATAGCAAATTCTTATTTATATTTTAGAATATTTTAGAAAAAGAGAGTAAAATTTTAGTTGACTGGCTTCATGTCAACTGCATGCATGGAAGCTAATAATGAAAAATTTCAGGCGATTGCTGTAGGTTAAAAGTTTGCCAAAAGGTCTCCATCTTTTAAACTGATAAAAATGTAGAATGTGAAGAGACAGTCAAACTGTTAGTTGATATTGATTTTATGTCAAATTTTGATATAATCATATTTAAAAACTAGAGGCTTAGATGAGCCTGTATCGCTCACCTAACGCCAGTAAGCCCCTTTCAGAATTTCTGCTAATGAATACCAATAGCTGTTACTGAATAAATTTATTCATTTTGGCTTTAAAAAGTCGATTTTTCCAATTTGGGCCATCCAATTCAGAAAGCATATTTTTTACCAATGTATGTTAAAACTATATTGGCTGATGGCGTCATCTTGGATGGACCTCTGGGCCAACAGATATATTTCTGAAAGGGGACCACCCAAGAACCATTTCACAAAAGTTTTGTTCCAATTGGCCTTGTGGTTTCAGACGAGAAGATTTTCAACGCTTTTCCCATAGGGATGAACGTCAGCACCAACAGATACAATTCTGCAAGGGGACCACCCAACACCCATTACACCAAAGTCTAGTCCAAATTGGAAATGCAGTTTCAGACAAGAAGATTTTTCAACATTTTTCCCAAAGGGTCCTATGTTACAATTATGTCTGCTGATGGTGGCCATCTTGGACGGACCTCGGATCTAACGGATATAATTCTAAAAGGGACCACCTAAGGACTATTTCACCAAAGTTAGGTCCAAATTGGCCATGCAGTTTCAAATAAGAAGATTTTTCACTGTTTTTCGCAAAGGGTCCTATATGTCAAAACTATGTCCACTGATAGCGGCCATCTTGGATGGACCTCAGGTCCAACGGATACATTACAATTCTGAAAGGGGACCACCAAAGGAACCCTTCATTAGGTTTGGTCCCTACTGGCCATTAAGTTTCAGATGAGAAGATTTTTCATTGTTTTTCCCATAGGTCCCTATATTAAAACTATGTCCGCTGATGGCAGCCATCTTGGATGGACCTATTGTTCAACGGATACAATTCTGAAAGGGGACCATCCAAGGACAATTCCACCAAAGTTTGGTCCCAACTGGCCAAGTAGTTTCAGACGAGAACATTTTTCATTGTTTTTCCCATAGGGTCCTATGTTAAAACTATGTTCGCTGATGGCGGCCATCTTGGATGGACCTCGGGTCCAACGGATATAATTCTGTAAGGGGACCACCAAAGGACCATTCCACCAAAGTTTGGTCCCAACTGGCCAAGTAGTTTCAGATGAGAAAATTTTTCATTGTTTTTTCCCATAGGGTCCTTATGTTAAACTATGTCCGCTGATGACAGCCATCTTGGATGGACCTCGGGTCCAACGGATAAAATTCTGAAAGGGGACCACCTAAGGACCATTTCACCAAAGTTTGGTTCCAATTGGCCAAGTAGTTTCAGAGGAGAAGATTTTAAATGATTTTTTGCCGAATTTTCTATTTTTAGCCATGGCAGCCATCTTGGTTGGTAGGCGGGGTCGTCGGATATAATTCTGAACGGGGACCACCCAAGGACCATCCCTGCCAAGTTTGGTCTAAATTGGCCCAGTGGTTTCAGAGAAGAAGATTAAAATGCGAAAAGTTAACAGACGACGGACGACGACGACGACAGACGCTTCATGGTAGCAATAGCTCACCTGACCCTTCGGGTCAGGTGAGCTAAGAATTAAAAAAAATTAAATCCATTTGTATGAAAGCAGTGCAACTGAATATTTTTAAAAGAGTTGGTAGAAATCTGTGTAAATTAAGTAGATTTAACTATTTATTTATTTGCAAATTACACCCGTATGGGTCAAAGCAAAATACACAATTCAAAACAATACAAAATTAAGAACAAAACATTAATATATATACAAACATGAGAAGATAAAATAACATTAAAACACTGTTGAACTCTACTTTAGCGGAAGTGGACCCTATTTTCGCAATGCCAGTGACTGCTTTATAAAGTCACAAACAAAAGGTAGAGGTTCAAATTTTGGATTTAAGATACATTTAATATATATATTTAAGTTGTTTCTATCTAAGTTTTGGGGGACGTTAAGTTTTTGAAATAAAACTGTTCTAAATTTTTTATCAATATTATATGTTACAGTGAAAGAAAAAGTGATATTCATATTCCAGCTCTTCGCAAGTAGTACAGTCTAAGATCTCTCTGAATATTCTTATATCTACCCGTTTCTATATTAAGGGGATGGTCACTAACTCTAAATTTTGTTAGTAATTGTCTCTCTTTGAAACTACTTTTTTTTAATAAATGTTCAGTTTTAATTTGTTTATATAATTTGTACATAAACATTCTAATCACATAATCAATTTAATCATTGTATCTAAATTTATATCGATTATTCAGCTCATTATTCGGCGTCTTGATTGACAATAAATCAGTTGTCTGTTTGCTTGTTTGTCTATAGAACTATTGTTCATACATTTATATTGTCAAATTTTAATTTTTGTCCTCTTTCTTGGCATTTTGTTCAAAAAAAAAAAAAAGAACAAATACAAGAAAGTGCATTGAGGTATATTTATTTTGACTATAACTCTTCTTATGAAGATTTTTTAGTTACGGCATTAATGCCTTCTTACATATACGACGTGTTAGAGCAATGGCGTTAGAAGCATTTAGAATTTTACATGACCAAGCACCACCTGTAATATCTGACTTAATCTGTAAACAAAACCATACTTAAAATTTCAGATGCAGCAAATTATTACAGATACCTCATGTACGGAGATGATAAATTCAGCGACATTTCCCCTTTTTTTCATGATCGATTCAGCGACAAAAATCATACAAATTCAGCGAGTTTTTATTTTATTAATTCAGCGACATTTACCTGAGCAAAAATACATAGAACCCCTTCCAATCCTCTGCCAACGCCCCCTGCTCGTCACGGGGAGGTAGTAGGATTTGAGCAGGATATATATTAGTCAACTATTTATTGTATGTCACTGTTTAAAACTCGATTTACACAATTCATAAAACGGATCACAAATTAATGACGGGCTGTGCTTTGTATGCCATGAGCTTAACGTAATCATATCTTGAGATTTCACCAGATCGATATTGTTCCTGTATTTTTCTCATCTGCTGTGCATTGGGCAAATACCTATGGGGAGATAATTCATTTCGAGTTGGGAGGGGAAATACATATAACAAATTTAGAAATTAAATAACTATACGCATTTAGAATTTTAACCATCGAACTTACGATATATAGAATTTGATGTAACAAATGAAGAAAATGAATGTTACAAATTAAGAAATTAAATCTACAATTTAAGAAATTAGATCTACAAATTAAGAATTTAGATGTACAAATTAAGATATTAGATCTACAAATTAAGAATTTAGATCTACAAATTAAGAAATTAAATCTACAAATTAAGAATTTAGATCTACAAATTAAAACATTATATCTTCAAATTAAGAAATTAGATATACAAAGTAAGAATTCAGATCTACAAATTAAGAATTTAGAGATCTACGAATTAAGAAATAAGATCTACAAATTAAGAATTTAGATCTACGAATTAAGAAATTAGATCAACAAATTAAGAATTCAGATCTACAAATTAAGAATTTAGATATACAAATTAAGAAATTAGATCTACAAATTAAGAAATTAGTATCTTTGCTAGTTCATATACTGGTATCGAGCTACTCAGAATGCTTCAGTCTGTAAAAAGTATAGCTAAGACTTTCCCACACTAAAACAATTATTTTATTCATGTATTTGTGTTTCTGTATTTAGTATGATTACATTTGGCCTTGCAATTTGAATTCATCGATAAATATTTTTTTCCAAATTCTTGCTCATGTCGCAAATTGTTACAATATTTGACGTACATGCATATATATGAATACAGCGATCGTTTTTGACACTATCGTCTTTTTAACTTTAGCATCAACTATTTGATTCTCGGGGGCTATGGATTTTTTTTTTGTCGCGAAAACTTTTTTTTTTCGCGATATGTCGAAAACAATTTTTTATTTCAATTTTAGCATTACATATAGTGGCAGCTGAGGGCGAAACATATACATTTGTTTCTCAAGGTCAACAAATTTGAAAAACAAACATTTTTCTCCAAAAAAAAAAAGCCATAGCAAATAACAAAACATCACAGTAAGGCACGGACCATTTGATTTTCGGGGCTGGGAATTATACTGGATTCGGGAATTTTTTTCTCCCGCTTTGCGGCCCAGATTATTTTTTCCGATGCATATATATTAGGGATGGCAGCGAGTACTCGAGTACTCGTTCGATAGGTTGAGTACCGAGTAGATATTTATTACTCGAATACTCGTACAATGTATACATATAACGCAAGAAAATTTTGTTGGGAAAATTTTTTTTTCAATGGCCAAAAATGAGGGCCACATTATTTTTTTTCAAACAAGTGTTGGACAATTTTTTTGGACAAAAATCAGAGCCATCTCATATTTGTTTTCTTTAAAAAATATCCCAGCCCCTCTGCTCCCAATATAATTACCAGTTTACCTTTTCTTCTTTCAATCGTTCAATAACAGAATCTTCAACTCCTCTTTCTTTTAGGAATCTGTACATATCCGACATATCTTGGTCATCTTCCATGGTGCTGTTGAACAAATAAAATACGTATAATTGTAACCAATTCAATCGACACGCTTCAGTGTTCAAAGCATATTTAAGTATACTGAGTGGAAACAAGAACGTAATAATTTTGGAATCACATACCCGACACGTTTGAAGATTTCAGCTCTTAAAAGTTACGCCCACTTGTTGTTTCGAACGCTTTTAATCGATAGGCGGGGCTTGTGTCAAAACTGATACGATAACATCAGTCGCTTCGTCTGAAGCTTAACTGGTAGGCGTGTCTTATACTCTGTAAGAATTTCGTCATCTTTGTTCAATATCGATTTACAAACAATATTGAACATATTGAGTCGACAAAAATTTGAATAGAACTGAATCGAAAGGTTTTCATGTCCATGACTTTTTTCGATAGAAATATCTCCTAAAAAACCTGACGGTTAATTTTATCGACATGTAGATAAGTTCCAGACCATACGCGTATTTGGACCGTACGCGTACGGTCCAGACTGTATGCGGATACCCTTATGGTCTCACAGTACGTGTACGGTCGGAGTCTGGTACGAGCTGGACCATTTGGGTATGAAGACCATACGCGTATTGTTTAATTTTTGATACTAATCCCCTATTTTTATAATTTTTCTTGTATTTCTTCTACTGTTATGAACTAGCAAGATAAGCATAAATTAATTCTTTGTTTGAAAAAAGACATAAAAAATTATCAAATTCTGTTAGTAGCATAGAGTTATACAGGGAAATGTTGAAACTTTTTTACCGAAAAATAAACACTTTTAAAACTGTTGTAACTTTAAATATTATTCTATTTTAATTTGATTTTATTTAATTTTAATTTTTCTTGACAAAAAAAAAAAAAAAAAAAAAAAATGGAAGCGGTATCTGACCGTCCGTTTTTTAAGAACAATTATCATCGTTTTGTCTTTTCGGTACTTAAAATTGCATGCTTTTTTTTAAATAATTTCTCTCACAATTTGTTGAATCGTTTAAGCTAAATTCAATGCAGTAAATGGTATGCGAATTTAGAACTATACATAATTTACGGCTAGTGAGAAGAATTAAATATTTAAGTAATTCATATTTTTTCTGATGTTTTAATTGATCATTGTTATATATATATATATATATATATCTAAAGTAATAAAAAAAATAATTAATTTAAAACATAGATTTTTGTTCGTCCAATTCCATAAACCTATCCAGACCATACGTTTGGGTTAGAAATGTGGACTTTGCGAACTTGAGAGTTCCAAAATCAGAAAGCGAGAACGCCGTGCCAAAGAAAACTTTAAAAATTGCAAGAAATGTTCATTTTGCAGAATCTTTAAAAAAAAAAATCAATTTCCAAAGAAGATCTAGTGGCCTGACTGTTTATTGTTGTGGACTCATTTTTCTTTTTAATTCTGAGTCACCACTAAACTCCCTATTCCGACTCAAAAAAGTTAACGACTGCTCCCCTTTTTAATGATATTTCAGAGGACCATCTATAACAGCATGTCAGTTTTAGCTCTGGTATGTCTAGTGTTATCAGGGAGGACCGAATCCGGTTTTCCATAGTGGTGGTTAAAAAAATGTGCATCAACAGAGGCGAAGAATGGATACTTTCATGATGAAAAACAGAAATAAAAGCGCTCCTACAGTTTTTTCTTGTTTATTACGCGATTTCAACTTATATATTAAAGGGATGTTGTCCTTCAAAATCATATTTTTTGTAAACCTCTAGAAACAACGTCAATTTGCTTATGAATGTATAAAAAGAGGTATTAATGAAAATTTACTTCCAATTCGACGGCTAAATCAGCATTTTAAAGAAAAATATGTTGTCGAATTTTCAGTTTGTTCACACTGAATCTAATTCATTATAGATCGGAATTCTTTCCGATGACGAGTCGAACTTTCCCGACTCCGAGTCGAGAAATCCCGAAGCATGTTCATGCACATATTTGTATCAGGGGTTACACCCCTTACAACACTGAATTGTCTGTAAGTTAAACTCGAGTATTTCCGGGAGAGGTCAAAGAAGGAGTCCTATATATGAATACTGAGCGTGGAAATATGTGCTTTTTTTCACCCACAAAAAATAAAAACTAGGGTTTATTCTGACTCATATCTTGCTTAATATTGATTTTTTTAATAAACTTGTATTGGCAAATACGTTTTATATATTGAGAACTATACACACAGTGAAAAGAGGTAGGGCCATTTCCCCTGTTTTTATTTCACAAGAAGGGCTATTTTCAAAAAGTCAGCAAATCTTTTCCAAACTTCACACTCTCACAGCTTGTTATACATACTTTAAGGTTTGAACAATACAACATCTAAATTTCAAGCATTGTCTAACTTATGAATTCTTAAACAAGACCAAAAACAGCAATTTTGTGGGATTTTTGTAAATTTTAAGCATTTATCATATAAATTCAACTAGAAGCACACTGAGAACCAAAACTAAACTTTTATCGGAAGTGTATCAATGAATTGTCGTTTAATTTCAGTTCATGCCATTTTGGTTCTGGATGTACTTCAGTACAAAATTTGACAAAAACGTATAAAAATCGCAAAATTTTGTCGAAAATGTCTTTAGCCGCAATTTAGAGCGCTCATTTTCTTTTTAATCTAAAAGAATTTTGTCTGAATGTTGCAAAACATTTGAAATATGCATTTCAGACTGTTAAATGGTCATTTTTCATTAAGTTTGAACAACTTTCCAAAATTGGCCCTTTGAATGAAACAAATACAGGGGAAATTGGCCATACCTCTTATTTGTTTTCAAATTTTAATCAAAATGGTAGACAATATCCCTTAACGTATAAATACTTCAAACATTACAGGGAGACAACCGTATATGAACTTAAACACTTCCACTTCAATCATAAAATGTAAGCTATACCGCTTTTTACATGAATAAAATCCTGTTAGCCAAGACTTTAAACAAAAATGTGTATATTATATTTCAAGTGGATGTGACGGACAGATACATGTATATAACGATGATATCATTCTATCATGCCAGCTGCATGAAGACGCTTGTAATGTGGGATGTTGGCCAATAACAGAAACCATATACCATAAAGTCTTTTTAGGTCGTTAAACACCTTTGTCGTCGTATTATTTCCGTGTAGTGCAGAGCATCGTGTTTACACACGAAATTCACCAAATAAGCTCTCTTTTAATTAATGGCCCTTTTGAAATGATACATCAAAACAGCGACATCGGTATAAATAAAAGTTTTGAACAAATTAATACTCCAATAAAAGAATTTATTATTTTTTTCAGAGAAGAAAAGAGAAATAAAAGTTTTTCCCTTCGATTTCATTAAAATAACTTAGCTTGACCATACGTCTCTCTGAGGTATTTCCCATGAAATCTAAATAAAAACTGAAACTTCTGGTCATAAATATCTCTAAAATGAATTATGATGAAATATATATGGTTGCTTAATGTAGGTTTTTATGATAAGCGTACCCACTATGGTAGCACACTTAACAAACATATAAATTTGACTAAATCTTTCCTAGGACTTTGTTATTTTGTCTTTTACTATTGAGCTCCGCCATTCTTGCTTGCGAAATCAGGACCCAAACAAAATACATGTACACCTATTTAGAAAACAAGGATTGACTGAGACAAAATTTAGAATAAAGTGGTTAAATGCACGCAAATGAATTGTCAAAATGATTTGCGTTAATGTTGAATGTTTTTTTTTATAGGCAATAGATTTACTACATGTTTTTTTTTAAAGATTTTAAATCAGTAGATAAAGACAATGTTCAGTTATTTCAGCTACATGTAAGCAGCTGTTCTTAATGGTGTCACTATTTGAATGAACTTTTATCTTGACTAGAGTTTTAGTCTTGTATATATTTTACATTTTCATAGGACTGATGTAACTTGTTGTAAATATTTAAATAGTATCTTTGTTATTAGACGCGCTACCACACCTACCCTGGTGGTTGGCACCCCCGTTATTAATATATATATATATTTATTTCATATCGATTTTGTTTTAGATTGTTTCATTGGTTTAAATACGACCACGTAGTATTTTATATTCTACGGTATAGAAACCGATCAGCCAATATCATGATATTGCCGGGCAATATACGGGGGTATAACCCTCTTCCCCCCTTGAATCCGGAATACACTATACCTTGAATCCGGAATACACTATAAATTTACAGCTTGAATCCAGCGTACGTTTTAAATTACAGCTTGAAAACCGTTATTTTGTGCAAAAATTCAAAAATTTGCGTCTGCGTACGGTATACTGCATGTGTTGCGTACCGCGTACCATGTCTGCGTACGGAATACGCTCTAAAAAGACCCCGAATCCTGCGTACGAAAAGGGGAGTTATACCCTCATATACGATATTGCCCGCTCAGATTCTAAAACGCCGAAGTGACTCTGTTTCTCACAGTCTTCAAAACGCATCTTTGATCGAACATAACTTTTCTTTCAAAGAACGTTATAACGAAAGATGAAAATTAGGATGTGACTGACTTTACAGTAATTTAACTATTTTGAGTGTACAACGAAGAATTTGATCAATAAGTTACTGATAAAGCATTGACATGTAATCATTCAGAAGCGCTCAATGAAATAAACACAATAGTTTATTATTTATTGGGCAATATCAAAATATATAGACAGCCCTCGGGTTAGGGTATGGACCGCAACATTTATATAACCCTCGCCTGCGGCTCGGGCCATATAAATGTTTTGGTCCATACCCTAACCCTTGGGCAGTCTATATATCTCGATATTGCCCTTTAAATAATAAACTATTATATAAATATATATATAATGCAAATGCTTTTAAAAAGAGGCATAGGGGCCCCTATATATCTTTTTACACTCAGGTGCTGTTCAGATTTTTTTTTCCAATTTTTCCCGTTTCACAATTTCATTTTCATGGTTTTTAAAAAAAAAGTTCATTTCACGTATATTTCCTAAAAAATTGGACCATTTAAAAACAGGGCTTTATAGGGACACTAAGTGATATCCCGCCACGTATTGACCATTTTTAGGCGATGACATAAAACCTCATCATTTCGTGTGGCGGGGTACATGAAATGTAGTACTTACCTAAAGCTTTAAAAAGCTAATTTAGACTCTTTCTAAAATTTGAAAACCGTTCAATGCCTTATCTTATATATGACTAGTATTTCATACGTATGAGTTATTATCTCGTACGTACAACTTGTTATCTCGTACGTATGAGTTATTATCTCGTACGTATGAGTTATTATCTCGTACGTACGAGTTATTATCTCGTACGTA
>JAOXYJ010116771.1:0-17931 GCA_028566555.1 Lithophaga nigra
AAAAAAAAGAAATTTTTCATCAATTAATAAATACATTTTACAAGTAATCCAAAAGAAATATAATCCCCGGGACGCGCATATTCAAGCAAGACATTTTTGCATTTAAAATACCGTTCATATATCTATCGCAATACTAGATATACCATGCGGGAAACCTAGTATCCCGTCGAGATACTAGGTGTGGCTATGTGTGTGTGTGTGCCAGATTAAATCTCGAGCGAAATATTATGCTTCTTGAATGAGATACTTAGTATCCCGTTTCTGTGACATCCATGATTTGATTCTGGATCTAGAAATCTAGTATTTTTATTTTCGCGCGCCATACGTACACCAGTATTTTTAACCTGCAAAAATAATTTTACAAGATGAAACTTTTATGAAATTGCATTACATATTTTAATTTCACGGGAATCGTTTTCTGGTATAACTATAAATTATACAAAACAACGTGCGATCTTTTATTTACAGTTAACTAAAAGGTGGTGATACAACGTTGTATGACATACCTTATGTCACGTGGATTTTATTGATTTGTTTCTAAAGTTAAATAAAAAAACTTTATATACCTTCAAAGCATATTGATGACACAACAAACCATACTGCATCCCTAAAATTAGATCGACGTAGTCTGTCTGCAATTTGGTAACTAGCCTGACAGGAGAATCGTTGATAAACATTAAGAAGGATACTGGTAATGATTATTACAACCAGACACGACGCCCAAACCTCGGTGGTAAATACGTCGAGAAATAAAAATTCTTGTACAAGAAAACGCTTCTTTATCACTTGTAAACCAGAAGTTCCTAAATATGGAGCTAAAAAGTCTATCGCTGTTTCCCGTTCTGAAGTTACAGACAAAGGTGCGAGTACCATATCTGCTTTCTACAAAATGTAAAAATTATATTCTGTGGTAAGTATTTTGTTTATATCATTTCAAAACAAGAAATAAAAGTAAATTTTTCTACGTTACCCTACTGTGTTTGGACTAAAAATATATGTAATGGGTTTTTTTTTAGCTTTTAAGGGGCGGGAGGGTTGATTTTTTTCTAGAGTTTGTGTGCTGCAGAGTTCACCTTTTTAGCATCACTAATGAAAATAACCCCAATATCCTCATACACCTCGAGCATTTATGTTTATATTGTTTGTTGAAGCATTAAATTAACGCAACTAAAAAACACATGTTTCAGAGACATTCAGTAATATCTATATATGTACATACTCTTAACTATGTGTCTTAAAGGGGAATGCATAAAGATATGTATTTAACATTTTGAATGTTACCCGTGAATCGCTTAGCCGGTGTTAAGTGGAACTTACAACATTTTAGCTGTATCGGGATGGTTGGTTTTAATGGTAAAGGAAGCCAATAGTCCTAAAAAACCAATAGACCTTGGAACGGTGACTGGTAACCCTATTCGCGGAAAGGCTAAGTCTACCATATCATATTCGAAATCAGACTCAAACTCACGAAGACGAAGAGGCTTTGCGATCTTTACTGGTGAACTGTACAAAAACCATCAACAATTCATTCACAGGACATTGAGAAATTATATTTTAATTTACGATACTCTTATCATTACCACCAAACAGGTTATAAACCATAAAAATACAGAAAGAATCGTGATTTTCATTAAATTTTAATTTGCTTGTTTATTTATCTGTTTAATCTTTTGAGGACTTCGAGGGGTAGAATAGTAACAATTACATTCGGGATGAATTATCTGTGTCTGAAACTGTTTCATCATTGCTTTATGTGTCAGATCATTTAATTTAACTGTAAAATTAATACTAAGTTTTTTGTCAGGTGAAATGCCCTGAAAATGCTTAATTAGAAATCAGCAATAACGTGTTAATTTTCTCTTTAAATTTCTATACTTCCAGACACAGATTACAATTGACAGTCAAAGAAAATATAATTCACGGCTTAGTGTTTTGTATCTGACATAACTTTTACATAATAGTATGTTTCTCGTTAACATTACTGTCTTTTATAAAATATCAACAAAACTTGCTTTGTTACTTTTTGTGTTTCGGTTGATTCTGATTGTTTTGCGGATATTTCGACTTTGAATTATTTTCCTTTTGAATGAACATTTTCGTCTTGATAACGAGAAAACTGAGATATTTTCTACTAGTCTTGTCCAGTGTATTTACAGACCGTAATTTATTGATACGTGATTTTCATGATTTTAATATTAATGTCTGTGGATTATTTATATCACCAGTCATATATTGAGAAAACGTTGAAATGGTGTAGACGGATGGAATAGAAAGATTCTACCTAAAGTAAAAAGAATGATACCAACCTTTTCCTCATAGGTGAAATAGCACTACAGTTTAATATATTCCCTTTATATGTTATATTTGTGATCAAAGTTCGATAAGTCAATTACTTTAGGGAGAAGCAATCAGTTGAAATCCTCGCAATTATTGATAATTTTGAATTAGAAAATTTTTTGTTTTTGTAGCAATGAAATGCAGATATCAAGCCTAAATTAACATACAGACATACGAACATTATTTATAAGATCGGCTACACAACCATTCCATACGGAGTCTTCTTTTATACCATATATACCACCAGAACAATCGGAAATGATGTAAGTAAAATTTACGTATGATGATATGTCTTTCAGAATGTCTATTAAATATCCTGTGTAGACACTTGTATTGTCTGTTTCTTCTTTGAACACATATGGAGGTTCCTGAAAAAATATTACCTCTAAGTTACCTCTAAGTGAAAGGCAATAGTCCCATCTTTGGTCTATTTGTTAATACTAGTGTTGCCTACTAACTTTTTGGGGGTTGTCTTGAAAGATTCACTTCGGCTGTTTTTATTTTTGGATCCGATGTCAAATAAGAAACCTATCTGTGTAATTCACAATAACTCAAACTGAACAAGACATATTAAAATTTGAAAAAAGACATGTAACCAGTTTTTTTCTTTCCATATTACTTGTAACCATTTATACAAGTCAAAAGAAGCTCAAATTTCCTTCTTACATATATCTCTATGAAAATGAACATTATTTTTCATTACACATATTACCTTTTGCATTAATAACTAAATTGTCATATTAAAGTTTTATGTACAGTATGTTTCACTCCATTCAGTGTTACTACACTTCAAAAAACTGCTTTCACAAAAATCAAAAGAATTTACATATCATGTAAAGATTTTTAAATTATTATTACACAATGTATTATTGTTCTATGTCCTTTAATACTTTATAAAGCAAAGAATGCGTCAGTCTACAATCCAATCGAATACAACAACCATATTGTTTGTTTAATTTTAAGAAAAATTAAAGATGTTGATGATATTCATCCAGACATATTTTATTTCTAATAATCATTTTTCAGATAAAAGTAAAATATAAAGGCATTGATGGTATTTTTCCAGATTATGAAAATGATTTTTATGAATCATTTTGAATAAGTTTTTCTCAGTACCTTTAAGTACATTTTAATTAACAAGGAGATGTAACACGATACGGTATTGAATTGTTTTACTTACATCGACAATGGCAATTCTCAAAGTAGGCTCCAGCAGAGGCCTCTGTAACTTGTTGACGTCAAATGTGTTCTTAAACAGTCCGCTCTGTAAATATGTATCGGAAACAATTCAAACCAATTTTAATTAACTGTTACGGTATTTATTGATATTTTAGCCTTCTTAAGTAGCTATGTTGACGCACAAAGAAAATTTGCTTTTATTTATTGTCAAAGAAATATTGATGCCAGAAAAATTTAAATGGAATTTGCAATTTCCTTTGTTAATGGTGAATAATGAAAAGTATAATGATCAAAACTCAACGTCAAATTAAACTTAAATATAACAAACAAATAAGTACATGATAATAAAAAAAAACTGCTCCTTTGCTTAAAAGTCATATGTACTAACCTTTTTAAGTTGTGCCGATTGGAGACTGTGGTATGCTGTCCAATCAAAATTCTGACAAAAAGTTTATTGAAAGCAACATTAACAAAGTAAAACATATTTCCCATGATTGTCAGTAATTTGTAGTCAGTAAACGTGTAACAGCTTGTTAAGCTAAGATTTTTGTCTTTCAGTCTGGAAAGGTGTCCTTAGATAATTTGGGCTATACCATTTTTTGATATATTTTTGTCTTCTTCAACATTGGCATTATATGACTTTCCGAACATTCTGTATTCTGAGACACTAATGAATCATAATGAAATGAATATTTGATGCATTAAATTTATAGTGATAATGTATGCATGCAGACTTATGATATTCACTGATTGTCATATTAAAAATCATGCAGAGTGTGATTCATGGCCAGAAGAAAACAGAGCTATTTCTAAATGGTTTTGCCTTAAGAATTTAGAGATAAACATAAAATTCATCGCTATATTTAATTGAAGACTTGAGAGATATAAAACACAAAAAATGTACCATAGAAAACGAAAAAGAGAGAAAACTCATAATTTTGTTGAACGAATAATTTTAATTGTGCAGTTTCAAAGTTAATTACCAGTATAACCTAACAGATATGCCAGCATTTTTTTCTGAAATATAGGACTCTCAAACATTTAAAATAAACAGTAGGTCCGTGTGGTGTTTTTTCATCAATAAATCACTTATATAATAGGGACCACCTGATTCTTAGGCAGACATGTACTCAATTCTCAAGGCATTAAGATGATAAAAAATACTATTAACGGATTGCTGTACATTGTATTCTAACTTGGGTTGCTGTAAACGTCATATCAATAAATGCGTG
Source organism: Lithophaga nigra (assembly GCA_028566555.1). Classification (NCBI taxonomy): domain Eukaryota; kingdom Metazoa; phylum Mollusca; class Bivalvia; order Mytilida; family Mytilidae; genus Lithophaga; species Lithophaga nigra. Next base: position 4,749 of record JAOXYJ010116771.1, read on the forward strand.
GTAAAAATATAAAATAAACCTCGACCGGCACAAATTGACGATGTCACAATGTATTTTGTGCACAAAAATTTCATATTATTGGAAATTAAATCAGGTCCGTTTTTTTACATTTTCAAATGTTAGAATGGAAATAATTTATGACAGCCCGTGATTTGTGGTCGATTTTACCACGGAATCGATCTTATTTTCTAAATTTTACCCCTTCCTACGCTCAGGGTAAAATTTTCACTAAAATAAGGCCTACTCGAGGTAAAATCTCCAACAAACCACGACCTGTCATAAATTATTTCTTAATTATTTTATATGTTATAATATCTGTGAATGAGTATGTATAACATATGTTATTAAACATCGAAATTAAGTATAGATAAGAATGGAGGTACATATTTATATTTAAATTCAAGGGCAAAGAAGCCTGAAATTTTCTCTTCAGTTCCATTCAATACTGTTTAATGAGCATATTAATTTTATGGACTTCAAATTTGGAAAAAAGGTACAAAAATAATAAATTTTGAAATGCGTGTGTCCCCTTCTGTGGATCTAACCAAACATCAATTCCATAATAAAGTATGAATCTGTTTAATTATATTGCAATCAGAATTATACCCAGATTGCTGATAAGTTTAAATTAATTTAAGAGTCAGAGTTATGTGAAGTACATTCAGCCTTTTAAGCTCAGTTGACCAAGAGGCTATATGAGTTACATATATTGTCATCACTTCGCGTCCATCGTTGCAAGCTTTTCACCTCTGGAATTACTAAACCTTCACCAAATTTATACTTTTGATCCGATCAGCAATCCGAGATGGTCGTGATCGCGGGACAAACTTTACCATTGAACCCTATTTGAAAGGCACTTAGATCTTCTTTTATGATTGATCATTTGGAAAATAAAACTAGTGATACGTATTCGTACCAGAAACTATTGAAATTGTTTTCACATTACTTACAGTTTTATTTGTGTTTTTATACAATGTCTGTACTGTTATTTTTATTTCTGTTGTTCCCAGGGTCTGCAAAATAAAATTATATTTAATCATTGTATTTTGTTTTTCCTCAAACAGTGGTACAAAGATTACACATGCGTTACGACATTTCAGAACATGGACGGAGAGGATAACATTTCTTAAAAGTAATATATATACATTCATGTATACAAATGTAAGATAATTTGTCCTTAAGTTATGTTTAAATGTTTCAATTCTTACTAGGAAAAGCAATTACCTAAAGCATATTGTATTCAAAAATATTATATAAGGCTACAAAGCACGCTTTGATAAAAGAAAGATAAACCGAAATGAATATTTAGATTTACTGACGTCTTACCTGTTTGAATTTGGCTGACAGCTCGCTCGTAGTATTTGAACAACTGTAATTGCAATTAAAAGTCATATTCGATATACTGTATTCCTCTAATAAGCATGTAATCTGGAAATATAACAGAAAAAAAAATACTCCAAACTGCAAGAATATAGAATATTAATTAAATTAGTGAAATTAGAACATTAAAGTTCAAACAATAACATCACGGAAACGTAGAGATCACAGACACAAATGAAGAGAAAAAGAATTTGAAAATTGTACTAAACTTAATTCCACACAAAAAGGGATTGGACGGATCATTATTAATTAGTTAAATCTCATATTTGCAAAGGCAGAATCTAAAAGCTAGTTTACAAGTTACAACATACCGAAAAGACACCGGAACGCGTATATAACCAGATGACACACATATATCTGCTGACAGACTCAGACTGATGCCGCCCTGATTGCCGTGCTTCATCCAGTGATCACAATAAGGTCTTCACCATGGAGCAAAACTCAGAGTAATTGCAGATAGAATGAGAAAATATCAATGTTTATAAAACGATTAAATCCAATAGACCAGACACACTAAGTAACCATTACTAACGAAGAATCAAACAGAAACATGGAAGCAAATCCAGATACAACACTAAAAATTAGAGCTAGAACAATACGAAATCTCATCAAAATGAGATAAGAGATGCTAAGGGAGAGCCAGCTTGTCTTGATGCATATGTAAAAGCCGTCTATTACCCGGTGCATCAAGCTGGAAACACATCGGGTAAGGAGGATGTTTTAATGACTAATGTACAGGGAACATGTTCAAAATCATCATGAGGACACTGTATAATGGTCAACCAACTAGCGATGTCGACCATAAATTTTCCGAAGTAATGACATTCATTTGGACTTTACGTAACGTTGAGTAAGAAGCGTCCGTGACAGTAATAACCCATCAAGATGATGGCAGCCTGTGGAAACCCAGTCCAGGCAGATCTGTTACAATATGGTGCAGATCATCATTGATTATAAGGTCATATGTTATGACTCATAGCCCATATATATATATAATTTTACTGGTAGCAATCACGTTGTCCACAAAACCTATCATGGTACTGTATTGTTTCTTCTGTTATAAAAAAGGTGAGTGTGTGGCCAGTTTTGACATATCTGGATAAAGAAACATAAATTAGATCCCCGTTTTTGTTTTGTTTAAAGATATTATAGCTACTGCTACAGTTCAAAATAAATACCATATTTATCAGACTGTCAACATAATTATCACTAAGTGAAACTAGGAGACCATCACCAGTATCGCCATGTTGTATGCTTCTATCCGTAAAGACGAGAAACCAGGCATTACTAGTTGATAACAGGTTCAAATATGACGCCTAAAACAAAAATGCAAAGATTTATATGGGCTTTGTTCCAAGTTAAAAGCGGATTCTACCTTAAGGATAGTATTAAGTTATTTAACATTATTGTTATTTCGTAGAAAGTGTCCATGTAAATTTTATGGAGTCCTATATTCCAAAATTTTACTATTACCCATCTGACTATTACTGCACTTTGCATGAAATCTCACTGTGGGTAATGCTAGCATAGCAGGAGATGCTTACCCTGTTGATGCATCTGATGTCACTCCTTTGGGAGTTCGTGCGATTTCCCTTCGTTTAATTCCGGATTTGCCGTTTGAAGTCTAGTTGGTATTTACTTTTATTCTTGAATCCATAAAAAACCCCGGTTTGGAACTATCTAGAAGACGAACCCGTGATGAAAAGAAGAAATGATGTCTTGGAGAGAGTATTACTCTACTACTACTATAGGGAAAATGTACAGCTGTCTTTCATGGCTAGGTTATAACTGTATTTTTCAAGCTATACAAACGTGACGTCAAGCAAAAAGTTTCAACTTACAAGCTTCTTTTTCATCGCTGTATTGATACAACTAATTAGTAATTTATGGAATATGATAAATGATGAACTCGTTTTTGGCTCGAGTGGTTAAATTTATTATCAAAAACAGATGAATTCCAAAAAAAGCTAGAGATAAAAAATTAAAAATTGAAATTGAAATCAGATATTACTGGTAATGGTGAAGGGTCATAACATCATAATATGTATATGAATAGACTATCTAAATGAGTTATATTTGTATTTGTCATACCTTGTTAAGAACTGTCTGTATAAAAGTTCCATTCCCAATAAGAAGGAAATGCCTTATTGATGTGACAAGATTGGTGTTCATTGAAGTGTCACCTTCAGTCAGAAGAATAATAGCAGTTCCATCTTTTAAACTGTATATTATAGATTCGGCTAACACTTTAATGAAAAAATGTTTAATTTTATTTTTTGTAAAATTAAATAAGATAATTAAAATGAACTTTACAATTACATTTATTGTATCTGCGATGAAATATATATTGTGTGTTTATCATATAATAGAAGGTTTATTTTGTATGTGGCATGAATACTTCCAAACAAATGGTGTAAATGTTGCCGTTGATGCTTCTAATCTAATAAAACTCAGCTATTAAATCGACGTAATTTTGGCAACGTCTCGCCATTTATCGTTTCTTTGCGTTTTGATTTCCAGAAATGACCAGTTCAACGTTTTTTTCAATGTTAACAGAGAGGAAGATATCGTCAAATATTAGGTGAGAGGCACAATATGGAACATTGCTGAGCAAGTGAACATAGCGATACAATACATAAACAAAAGAAAAGAGCTAGAGATAGGATAACATATATTCTAATATGACGTTCTGTGTTGTCTTTGAGGATTTACTCCTATTAAAATCCCCGATTTACTTTATTTAGCCCCTGCGCATTTGCGTAATTTTTCTTTTTGATTGTTTCATGAGAACACACTTTAAAATTTTGCGTCATTCCAACATTTCTTAATTAGGATGGTTATATTATAACTGTAGGAATCCGTAATTAGTAGGTGATGTCCCATCATTAATTTAATTTTACGATTTAATTTCCTCCCATAATCCAAGCATGCCCGTTTTCCTATCTCTAATTTGTGAAAATGAAAATTAATTCATGCATGTCATAAGTTTGTTGTCGCTTTTACTATGTGGCTAGCATTATTTTCGTAAATTTTACTCCTCGCTAAAATTTCTACCAAACTAATGTTACCCATGGTTATATCTCCAACAATTTAATGACATGCATGAATTATTTCTTAATTTTCACAAACTAGATATTCCCATAAACTAGAGATAGTATAACAGGTACTCCCACAAACTATAGATAAAATAACAGATATTCCTACAAACTAGAGATGGGAAGTAAAAACAGTTGCATCATCAAAAAAAGGTATAAGTTATAATTACTGGAAGCGAGACAATAATATATCGGAGACAAAGGAAACATGTCTGAACTCAGTGGATACAGTCCGTATTGACCAACCAAATCGTCATAGCGATATATCTTAGACAAACCATCGCAAATTCTTTGCGTAGCGAAACGGTAACAGTTGCTGTACGGGGGTTTTGCTTAATGACAGAATCAATGGTTATTTCTGTCTAATCAACGAATAAGCTTGTTCCGACATAAAGCACACTGAATTGAACTTGTTTTGAAATAATGTCTGCAATGGAATGTTTGTTCATGCGTACGTGCGGATGTGTTCTTATTCTTTATCCATCCTGTCATTTAGATAGAGAGTTAAAACTGTATATATATACCTTGTTTATATAGCAACCTTTTTGACATTATACAGAGGTTTCTTGTACTTTAGATGATTTGCTAATGTAAAACGGAAAATTTTCAGCCTCCTTGACATTATTAAGAGGTGTGTTGTACTTTAGATGATTTGCTAATGTAAAATAGAAAAATGTGCTTTGACAATCGTACGGTAATGCGTGAGGTGAAAGAATAGTTATGACAAAGTTATACTGTATTCAAATAACCTAAACTTTTTAGTAAATTTTGTAAAGAATTTTTCTCAAATGAAATTACCCCTATGCATTATATGCATCTCTGGAAAACTATATTGCATTCAATATTTCTTGACTTCTGGGAATGAATTAATTAAATACCAGTAAGCAGTACACCTAAATAAGATAAGATACCCGTTCCAGATTCATCTGCCATTATAGCCAAGCTGTCAAGTTCCATGTCCCAACTTTCAAATATATAATTTAGTAGCTCCACATAGTAATAGCCAATATCTTTGATAAATACATATGAGTTTCCGAAGAAGTTCTCCATACTAAAAGCACTGTAACTGGATATGTAAATAAATTGACTGGCATTGGTTTGCATCGATGGAAAATTACTGCCATTCACATCAATTACGACGTTCAAATCGCCTGAAAAAACGTATAAAATCTAAACTAAAAAGCACACTATCTTGCATTTCAAAAGTATTCTTTGACAATTTGCAAATCATTACCATAATATGAATTTCACGTGTATTTCCTTGGGATTTTTTGCCGATTGTCATTTCGATCTTAAAATATAGATGGCTGTTGGTCATCTTGGTTACATGTACATATGTGGATTTTTCTGTTCAAGGACGATTACATATATATATATAGGCGCTCCGACGAACGTTAAGCACCACCATATTTACGTGAATTGCCATTTTTGATGGGACATAAGACGTAGTTCTGTAGTAGTGATCTTTTCATATTCCGTAGAATGAAGAATTTTCTTACCATATGGCATTTTAAGTAAGAGTGAAATAAACATTAACATTCATCTTAAAAATGTGTCTATGAAACATGTAGTTTATTGTTTAATTTCGCACTTTTTAGAAATTTTGTTGCATAATGCATCCATTTTAGATTTTAGACGATCATTATAACCCCCGCAACGAAGTTGTAGTGAGTATACTAGTTTCACCGCGGCGTCATCTGTATACATTTCATGTCCTGTCTATGACTTTTAAACCAAACGAAGAATTTTATTATTACTGTGCATAAATGTTAACACCATAAGACGATGTGTCATGAACAACCCCAATAGCTGAGACATCAAGGTCAAGATCACAGATGGTACTTAAAGGTCATTAAGATGGGTATACCATGCTTTCTTAGACTTAAGTCGTGTCCACTTTGTAACTTTTGAACCAAGTGAAGGATTGTGTTAATACTTCATACAAATATCACCTGATTAATGCTGAAGATCACAAAAATCCTTGCGGACAGCTTTGGTGACTCTGACCTATATCATCGTAAAACTTTGACCGGAGTGAATCTCTTTTACATTAGAACCTAGGTTGACCAAACTTAGTATATGGGTGCATCATGGAAAAGCGGTATGTCGGGTTTCAAAACTAGGTCATTGTGGCCTTGACTTCGACCTTTGACCTCTGTCATAGTAAAACCTTGTAAAGGCATGTTTCTTTGACTGTACAACATTGGGTCCCAGACTTGGTTAATAGAAGCATTATGGAAAGATGATGTGTTGCCTAAAAGGGACTATGTCAATCTGACCTTAACTTTGAACTTTGACCTCTCTCATAGTAAACTGTCTGAGGTATATCTATTGTGTAAAATTTTGAACTACCTGTGGTATTTTGATGATACTTGACTTTATTTATGTATTGGAACTACATATGTCCATCTTTTAGTTTCAGTATCCCTTTCTGACTACTGGGGTTAGGTATATGGGAGAGCGGGGTATACTTAGTGAGCCCTGCTCACATACCTCTAGGTTTTTCTACTAAAGTCAACCTAGGAGTGTGTAATTTATTGTATTTTTAAATAGGTTGTGCTTATGCTTGACAGTTTCAAGTCTAGACAGAAGTCTATCATAAATCGAGAAAAAAGTACAAAAAACTACAGCATGTTCATTCATGAAAAAGTATAAAAACAAGAAATATTTAGAATGTAATCTCAATTACAACGGGAAATGTAAATATTTCAATCTGAAAATGACATTGAAATGTTTGAACAGTTGTGGGCTATTTATAATACTACAAAATAAAATCGGTTATCATGACAAAAAATGTTGCTTCTCTCTATTCTTTTATATTTGCATTGATATCCTGATTAAACAGATTATTTCGTTCCAGCCAATATCAAATAATTTCAACATCATGATATTGTAATTACGGGTACATTACAACACTAGAATGTGATTCTAAAACCATTAGATTTCCTTTAATTTGTTAATTACATTATTTTATCAATTGATATTCTAAAATGATACGCAGTCAACTCATTGACCCCATGTGATCTCGAAAGAAAGGAAAATATGTGTTTACTTTCACCCTATTAAGCTCAGAAACTGAGATTATTAAACACTAAATGTTTGTTGCAGGAAACATTTGTTGTGTGACAGTGTATACTTTATACATTTCTTTGAAATATCACATTTTAAAACTGACCCGTAACATGAAAACCATGATAATAAAATACCTAGTGTTTTGTTATCCGATATAGTAATGACATACGGTGAAGATCCTACCAGACTAGTTGTATAAACCGCCACTGCAAGCCATGGTATTAAATTTCCTGAAAAAGAGTTGCCTATTATGATAATTTGATTGCATTTTTAAAAGAAATTGCATTATATTTTTAAAATGGAAAGAAAGTAAAATCTCTAACTTAGTTTAAGATGACAACCGCAATTTCATATACATTTGTTACGAGATACCAAAGTAAATTTTGGTACTCGTAATGCACCGTTCAAGAATCTAAAGGACTATGAGTAATTTAATGGTGAGTACACCAAAATGGAAATAACGTAACGTCATTGGTTAAAAATTGATTGTTGAAGACGTTTTCAACCAATCATGACGGTTTGGTGTACGGCTTTGAGAAAAGCTGAATTCCAATGGCATATCAAATGTTGAAGAGCTCAACTCAAAATTCCCAAAAATTTTCCCAACCAGTCAAAACATGTTGGCTTGCCTATTAGTATGTACGGCTGTGATATATTGGGTAGTTGAACGTATTTGTCATTGAATTAAAACCTTTTAGTTTTATCAGGACAGTAATTTTGATCTGTATCGCTCATCTGGTTATAAAAAGATATTATCAGAAATTGGGAAAAATGTTTGGACTTCCCCTTTTGAATATGCCTTTGGAGTTCGGTATTTTGTTATTACCTTATTTTCATGTGTCTTACAAAGATTTGCCATCCTACAATTTAGATTCGTCTGGAGAACACGAACTTGGTATCGTTTCATTGACTAAGTAGTATTTTCTCATAAAATGTCAATTTGGTCTTCATGAAATTCATTTGGCAAAAACTCAAATTTTGTAAAGAACCATTTAGTTATAATTTATAATAGCTGTGGTTTCATCATGTCTGTCGTTTTTGATAAACAGATCTTTAAACAAGTTTTTTCCCGCACAGACTATGTTAAACTATGTTCTACGGTGATGCCCTCTTTGGTTAATTGTAAGTAGAAAAACATTTGTCCGGCATGGTTCACTGAAAGAACGGTGTCTGAGAAGACCGTCAAATGTTTTGGTTTTTTTTTTTTTCAACAGAGTTTATTTTTTTTAAAAAAAAAACTATGTATATCACAATGCGATGGTTATCTTGAAATTCTGATCCGCACAAAAGACATAGACTTGATGAGAACAATCCAAGAGGCATTCCTACAGTTATGATTTCATGGTATGTGGTGTCCGACAAATATTTAGGGTTCTACTATTGTCAAATTTACTTCAGTGCATGGATTTCAGAAAGGAATATTAAAAGTGATGACAATGGTCCACATGACCGTCCGAGTGAGGAGAGTAATATGGCTTAAAGCGAACTTTGGTCTATTCAGTAGTACATGATGAGGCTTGTTGATAGTGATTACATGTAAGCAATTAAATTTCTGAAAATCAATATTTTACTATTTGAATACAATACAGTACTGAAACGATGTCTGAAGTGCATGCTAATGATATTAATAAATTATGCGATACATTGTAATCTATTAATTGCCTTAAAAAGCACACACATACACAGAAATCCGTACGTGTTTCAACGGTTGTAAATATTCAGAAAATAATGGCACATAATGATGTATTGTCTGCCTTCGATAGAGTTTGCCACACACAAATCTATGTTGTATTTGAATTTTACATTTCAAATATAATTTTATGCTCTTTTTATACCTTTGTCATAGATGATTTATTAAGTTATCATCATTGTACAATCTGCAATAAACAAACCTTTAAGCGTTGAAGCTAGCTTCATTCTGTAACAGGTAAACATCCTGTCAATCTCATGTCCTAGAAAACACATAGCAATTAGTCATTTAATTGGACATCTCTTTTTTCTTGTTTATTAGCAGAGAAGGATGTTTTGGTGACCAATCTCCGAATAATTACTTTGCCTTCAGATTGAAAATTTCAATTAATTTCTTGTTCATTCAGAGTATCCCCGGAAGAAATCTTTCATCGACTGATCGTTATCTCTGGATGGTGTCTTGAAATAGTCTTTTTTCCCTGATACTTAATATTTTATGCATTACTTGGTTATTTTACAGCTAAAAATTTATCATCACATCGTCCAACAGTCTGCTGCTGTCAAATCACAAATTAAAACTTACTTTAAATGACCTTAAATCATTTCCGCAGTAAGTTACAATTCTAATGTTATCTCGTATTTAAAGGCCTACCACTATCCAACGTTGATCAAGGTGTTCTGTATTGGGTTCCAATCAAGTCGAGGTTGAGATTGTGATGTCTACACACATGTATGGATGTTACAATATATTGATAGAAATTTTACAGGACGTTTCCAACTTCATAAGAAAATATATTCTTAACTGTTATCCGGTTTCATTTGCACTTTATTAGCTTCGTGTGTTCTGAGAAAAATTAACTTACGGCATTGATTTCATTCATGATTCTTAGGGAAATCTGTGGACTATTTAGTTGTTTAAAATGCTCTATAAACTGCAAATACAGTTTCTGACAGGTAATTTAATCGCTAGAATAAACAGAGATCTCGGTTTTTTTGTAGTGCGAAAAAAAAAAAATTAATGACATTTTTATGTTAGATGTGGCGCCGAGTAAATTAAAAAAAGTCTTGTGGTAGTTTAGTTTTGATAATATATAAATGTGCTAACTTTTTTATTCTAAAAGATAGCGTTAACTATGATAAAAAAAAAAACAGTAGAGCGTAATGGATTAGTTTATACGCACTCGTGAGAAGGAATAGTCTGAAAGAACAGAAAACAGTGGGACATTAAAAAAATATATTGGACGTATTGTAAAGGCTTGAAAATGAATTTTAACTTCATAAATTGCATGCTTTCTAGGTCATTGCACTACTAATAAATAAGTAGATATAATAATGTACTATTAGATGAATGACAGAGAAAATAAATAACCATTTGCTTTTTTAAAAAATAGCGAATAGAACGAAGTATTTTAAAGACAATATAATAATTACAAACTGACATTAAAAGGAAAGGAATGAGAAAAATCTGAGCGAGAATGACACACGTTAGATGGACATCGTTAGTTTCTTTTACAAGATCGCGCCATCACGAGATGGTTTTCCATTAATGAGGTTCCCCTGTCAAAGGTGATGTATCGCAGTAGTTGCCCGTTCTCTATAACTGTTTTGCGACTTTGTACTGGCTTTACATACAGGGCTATGTGACGTACCCTTCCGGAGCACCTGATGTCACTCCCGGTTTGATATGGGGTTTCGTATTGTCCTAGCTTTAGTTATGCTTTCTCGTTTGTGTGTGTGTTTGATTCTTTATTGATTACAGTCTTCTTTGGTTTGATTCTTTGTTAATGACGTTCTTGTATTGTTCTCTGGATATATGATCTAGTGAACTTCAGCAGTTTTCTTATTCTATTTTTGTACTATACGAAATCCAGAAGAATATAGGTCAATTATAAATAGACAAACCACAAAACAAACCTAACATCTTAATAAGAATTTGTATTCTTCTTATACTATCTAGGAAGCCCCTCTGAACCAAAACAATATATTATGTTTATACAACAGCCAATAACATTATGAGTTTATCAAACTAGGAAAGCTGGAGGGAATAGTTTGGTCATTAATGGATATATATAAAATGTATTGCCGGTCATTTTATATCATTTAATGTGAATTTTTCTAGTGTCAGACCACCAATGAAATCATTTGTAAAAGTTGTACATTATACGCGCAAAACAGTTTCCCTTATTTTTGTTAGGTCTTTTTTTATATAGAGTGGAAGTTTATAAATTTTATTTGTGTGTCGAGGGGGAAATACATGAGAAAAAAGTTGGACGCATATTATTTAAGATAGAATTAACTCTTAATCCATATTATTTAAGATAGAATTAATTCTTAATGCATCTAATATCAGACCTAAAAATAAACATTCGTGAGTGAATACCATGCTATGTTTAGAAGGGACACCTTCGGGAAGCTGGCATTCTCTTAGGAGATTTTAAACTCAGATTGGTTTTTGACACAAGGTGGGGATGATATGATATATATAGATTTTTATTTTCGTCGAGAGGTAAATATCTGAAGAAAAATTTGAGTGCAAATTATTTCAGATAAAATTAATTTTAATGCTTATGTATATCTTCCAATACAGACCTAAGAAAAGGTACATTCTTGAGGATAGACAAGCTATGTTTAGAAGGGACACCTTCAGAAGGCTGGTATTCTCTTAGATTTAAACCCACATTGATTTTTATGGTAAATGTGTAGTACAGGTTCATCCTAAAATGAAGGCCCTAACTGAAGTTAAAAACAGAAAATGTTAAAGAAAGACATTGATAGTATTTCTCCTTTAGTATTGTATTTTATACTGATCAGTGTGTGAGTCCTGGTTAGTAGGGTGCATAGAATGATTGATTGTTGTTTGTTTAACGTCCAGCGGCAAATTTTTTATGCATATTTAAGACGAGAACAAGTTCACAATATATCAATTCGTAGGATCTGGAAAGTGGGTCGACCTGGAGAAAGGCGGGTGATTTTGATTGCCACTGGAAAAGGGGACAGGATGGGTAGGGGCGTAAAAATTAGCCTTGTAGCCGGTCACCTACGGACCACTCGTAATGAGCTTGTTACACGGGTTCTTTAGCGTGCAGAGTGCGTGGCATTCTCCCAACACGGGACCTCGGATTTTACGTCCCCATCCGACGGACGAGTTGTACACAGAATTTTCGAAGAATAGTCTTGACCTGTCGATGGCCAACATTGTTCAGTCTCTACTCCTTACGGCCTTCCGCAGGGGCCAAGTCCAAAATCTCAGTTATTCGAATCAAACGAAATCCATTGTCCTGATACTACATCATACATAATGGCTTCACTAGCGTAACTGAAAATTTAGTTTATGCGGTTGCCTGCAGGCGATGCCAGAAAATATATTTTGGGTGGGCGTCGATTCATGCTGACACCATATTGTGTTTACAACAAAGACGTCATGTCTAAACTAACAACTATAAATACAAAAGAACAACAAAAAACACGGAACGAGTTCGGTTGAGAGTACGAAAATAAGACGAATACATAACAGGCTATAATCATATTGAGTAAAGCCGAGTACCAGGTCTCTATTCCCTCTGCATGTAAATCCTTAATTGCTAAGTAAGCATCCTTTACTAAATCTGAAGGATTACTTTCCAGTCTAATCCAATATTTTAGCACAGTTTTAAAATGATAAAAAAAAAAAATGATTGGATATCTACTTATTTCAGACATAACTGAAAAATTGTATCACCTCAATGTCAAAACTTTTTTCGTCATAAAATTATTTTTATCCTTTACGGTATCATTGCATTGCATTCGAAGCCGAAATTCATAGACGACCATTATTATTTCTTCATACTATCTTTTCATGTAATAATACAACAATCAGAGAACTTGCAGAACACCAGATTATTATGAATGAGTACAATCCATTAAGCTTTTTTTCTATAAAGTATCCCAAGTATTGAAATTATATGAAT
>JAOXYJ010116772.1:0-11175 GCA_028566555.1 Lithophaga nigra
ACCTTTTGGATGTTGTTTTGGTTTTCAAAATTTTCAGGCCTCGAGCACAACTGATGAGACATTGATTGTCGAAATGCGCATATTGTGCACTAAATTTGGTATCATGGATTATTATTATATTACATTTTTGTTATTTTATTAAATACTAGTTTTGTACAGGTGGATAAATTTGATGCATTTTGTCTGTAGTATATATCGAGATTAGCATGATTTTGGGTATCCACAAAAATGCAGTGACTAGTAAAATAGTTTTGACGCAACTGGTATGAAATGCAATGGTTTAATAATACGATATTCAACCAGTCGTATTTTTCACAGTATAAATTTCCGATTTTACACGAATTAAAACTAAACAAAAATGTATTGTGCAAATACACCATGAGTAAATAAAGTGTCTGTAAACCGTTCCTTGGGCTATATACGTTACGGTAAAATTCTTTCTGTGAACTAATCTCTTGCACACTGACAAACATGTATGGAATCACAACGGTCTGGTGATGTCCAATAATCATTCCAGCGTAAGCACTACACAGATTTCACATCAATTGACCTTCATGATGATCTTTTATTAGCTATGGACTTAATGTCATGCTTTTTGAGGCACAGGATGTCCGAGTTCTCCATTGCTTTGTTTACATTAATATCTCATTTTACAGTACGTGTTGTTCTCGTGAAGCCTGTCTCAACCTATATAATGAGACCAAAAAATTTCAACCTAGGGAGTTTCAGATATTTCTCTCTCTGATGTGACAGAAAAGCTTATATCTCACCCCAGAATCATGAGATATCCTATTCTCGGAGGCTAGAAATAACAATGCAACTGTTTTAATCATTCCAAAATAAAGGGAACAGTTTCGAACAGGGTGCACGACCTTTTGGATTAGTCACAGGGCACCCCTCCCCCTTTTGGTATTGTTTTGGCGTTGTCAGTTCTAAACATAACGATGTCATATATGAATATGGGACAGCCACTTGAGATAATGTTTTTTTTTCTTTTCTTTCATCGTAGCAGACAACAATATCTATATAAATTAGAACATTCCAGAAATATTTACAATTTGTATTAACCTTCGAAGTAGTTCATAAGCAAGTGAAGTAATATATTTTGTTGTTATCCATTTATTTAGAATCATTGTGAAATAATCATTACTCGTAGAGTTCCATTACAAGTTGTTACCTGATTAGTATTTTAATCAACACTGGCAAGTGACCATACCTTCATTCTGATGACGACATAACCACTTTATTTAGCTTAGTAACCGAAAAATTATAAACGTGTAAAGAACTGCATTTCCTGTCAGTATGGATGTATTGAGTTCCTGGCTAATCCAGGAAATAAAGAAAGTTGTTTGATTACTTTATCACTAATAGATAACATTTGAAAGCAGGTGCAGGGTGTAGGTATTTTATATCTAACGGGAATAATCCCCCCCCGGGTTATAGAATAGGCTTATAACACCCTCCATTAGTTTCGCTAGGGAGAACTGCCGTGCCAAAGTCCGGAGTTCGATCCCCGGTTGTGTGCAGGAGTTAAGTTTGGGAGGTAAATCATGCTCTACTGCTACATATCAATATACAGAGGTACATATGTTTTGAAACATCGTGGGTACTTAGTTAATTAAGTCATATGTGAGTTTTTGATTAATCGATATATACATACGAAAACAAATACAAATGATTGCTTCTTGCAATTTATCTTTATTTTATTTTATTTATTTTTTTGGTTCCATATTTCTCTTAAAGATATCGCAGTCAAGCATGTCGAAAGTAACCATGAAAAACGCTATTGATTTTTTTGCGAGATCGATCCCAATACCAACTCCGTAAAGAAGATAAATGGTCGCAAGACTAGCATTTCAATTGTTAAGCAGACATTTTACGTTTGTTTGAATATCTGACATTTCTTTAAGCTAATAAAGTTTTTCACAATTAAGCTTTCGTTTACAAAGCAATAAAACAATATACATGGATTGTCTGGAATCGTTATTTATTTGTCTGTCGCTCTTTTTCTACAAAATGTAGATGAATTTTCGATGAATGAGATTATGTCAAAGTGAAATTACCTGGTTTTGTATTTGTGTCTATTTACTGTAAAATAAAGTTTACCTAACTCACTGTATCGATCTGTATATGAAGGCTGTGTTTCTTCGAGAATATCGTCAATTTCAGTACTTTTTAACCATGTCACCAGACATATGGTGGGGTAGGGCATAGACAAGTTTGTCGGTAGTAAATATTATCTTTTGGCTGTTGTTCGTCAGAGGACAACATGAATCACTCTGTTAAGTTCCGATCCATATATCATAATTTTGGACAACTGACTTGTTTTTTATAAATATTATAATTACTAAACACCTTCCATTCATCATACCACTGAAAATATTCCGTTTATAATTTCCACACTTCACAACAACAAACATGCCTGTAAGTGTACCTTTTCTGGAATTACAGTTTAATTTTCTTGTGCGACCTGTCCGTCTTATTTCCATTTATTTTGCTTTTTTCGTTCTAGCATGACACTTTTGGCAAAAAATTAGCTGTCCATTTTTTTTTATCGACAACGCATTTATTAAAACGAAACAACTGTAATTTATATCTTTCTGCAGTTAGACGTATCTTTAAATGTTCTTCATCTAAGAATCCTTATTTGAGTGTAAATAATGCGTAGCAGTACACATTGCTAACAATCTTTGAGTACAATGACCAGAATATTAATTGTTAGAGGATTCTTAGTCCTCAAAAAAAGATTTATATGCTAATGTATACGTCACCAAACAAAATCTTTCATATTGCATTGTTTCCATAAATTCTTTGCAAGTCCGATTTTTACACTGTTTTCGGTATTTTCTCTGTTTTCGAGGGAAAATATATACATACGGATCTGGAAACATAAGTATAACGCTATTCTTATTCAAAATAGCATCATTTCATTGTTTCTTTCATTATTAAACAAAATTACTAGTTTTCTCAAAAAGAATTCCCGAAAAGTTGGCAGTGGATCCTGCCTCTCCTCTATATATGCATTGCTCTGAGATGAGTGTGACATAAAGATCTGTTCACCTTCGCCAAATATGATCTGTAGATTCCTCCTTAGGATTTGCGCTACGGGAACATGTCATGTTTCATTCATCCCATCTAAATATATTGTCCCACTTTTCAACATAGTGTCTGATAAAAGCAACAAGTGTTATTAGTTATAGGAAACAGCAACCCTTTCGAAACACTTTATATCACACTCTTACCCTTTGTGGCAGCTCTATACATTATTCTGTAATAAATGATTTGTCTCATGTCACCTTGCCAATTTCCTTAAAACGGGTCGGTCTAAGTTCCGCAAAACATCACAGAACACCATAGAACAACCATAAAAATGACAGAAGACCTCAGTATAGACGAAACACACAACATTATCTCTTTGAATTAAAATACTGTGGATTCATTATTATTCGTGGTATACCAATTTTCGTGGATTTCGTGGGTACAGGTGACCACGAAATCAAGTATTCGACGAAATACACATTTTTGGTTACTTTGTTAAGAGAAAACAATAAAACCACGAAATTAAGTACCCTCGAAACCACCTTTTCATCTGGAACAACGAAAATTGGTACCCACAAAAATAAATGAATCCACAGTAGATATTTTTGCTTTGGAAAATGTTTCAGTACATGCAAAGTTTAGATGTTACAACATGAAGTTACCTACATTTACATGATAATTGTATTTAATCATGGATGGTAATGGCAGAATATAATTGAAAAATGAAACTTAAAAACACAACCTTGCCTTTCATGATTAGCAGATCCTGGTTGACTTTAAGTAAGAATTTATGTTATCAAATGTTATAAATAGTAATGTATACTTGTTATACTGGTTAGGACACTTTATTTCCTATTTCAGTAACACAAACACATCCTCAGGTGACCAGGACATATTAATTTCCATTTCATAAACATGAGCACATGCTGTACAGACCAGGACAATATTATTTTCCATTTCAGTAACATTAATACATGCTCAGCTGACAAGGACAATAAATATTTCCCATTTCATATTTCATCAATACAAATGTAATCATCTGTCCATTTTTATTTTAGCTTTTTATTTCAAGAACAAGAATATATATTTAGCTGGCTATTGTTTCAGTAACATAAACACATGTTTGACTAACTAGGACAGTATTTTTTCCTTTCAGTAACACGTACACATGCTCAGCTGACCAGAACCACGTCATTAGTACCTCCACCATCTACATTAAACGTTTCTATCAATGAATGGTTGTCTTCTAGTGACACTCAGATAAATCGTGTAGAACATGCCCCATTATCTCCACAAAGTAGTATCACATCATCTGGTAGTAGTAGTGACACACACCAGGAAGATGGACCTCAACCAGTTCGTAACAGTTTCTTGGAGGAAGGAAGTGGGATGAGAGGTAAGTTATTTCCCCTTATGTTTAATAAATCTGTAAAATATGAAGTTCATTGAAAGTCAACAGCATATCTGTAAAGATTTTTGGTGCTAGTGATAACACAGGTAGTCAGTGGAATTGTTAAAGATTATTTATCTTACAGTCACAGATGGGGATTTTTTCTTCTTTCTTTCAGTTCTTGTAAAAATTTCAAATTTGTTGTATTTACCAACAGATAATCGTTAGGACTGATTACCAGGTGCGGATTCATAGGGGGGGAGGTGGCGGACCCGGCGTACGCACCCCCCAAATAAGAAAAACTTCAAATTTTCATTAAAAAATATGCAACAATTTTTTTGCCTCACTACACTTGGCAATAAATTTAGTGCCCCCCCCCCCCCCAACCAAAATCCTGGATACGCCCCTGATTACTATGTTTCACTTATGGCTGGTAGGAACATTAAAAATTACACTCTTCCAAATTTTCATCAAATATTCAGTTGTTTATTGTAAGCTTTTCTATGTCTGATCATACTGATGGACTGTGCTGTTGTTACCTAACCTACAAATGTAATAAGCCACACCACTCAGTTGAAAATGTAAGGGTAATATTTTAAACCAGATTGTTGGTGTATATTTGAGGCCAGCAAAAAATGCAAAGTGGTTCTGTAGTGGCCCTAGTGATTAACTGAAAATGTACATATTTATGGGTCACTGTTCTGTTATATCAAAACCAAAGTTTGAATCTTAATTGTTTTAATTTTGATTTTTATGCCTTTTGTTCTATAGCCAGTGCAGCATAAACTATTACCAGTGTCTGTATTCTGTGGCTTTTATTCTGGTTGTTGGACCTTAAAATTTTAGGGAAAAAGTATTTTATCAAGTTAGGACCTTTGAAATTTTAGTAAAGTATCCTTACTAAGTGAGAATCAATATCCTGTGAAAATATTCTTCAATTTGTTTTTGATTGAAGTACAAGGGGTTGAAATAAGCACGTCCCACTTGTCATGCAAGACAAGCTCGACTTCCCACTTGACCAGTTACGTTTGTAAAGAATCTACAGTTTAAATTTAAAGGGCTAGTAAATTTTTATTCAGGGCAAGTTAATTGTAGTAAGAACTTGCCAGCTGACTAGTGGACACAGTATACCCTGAAGTATGAACTTTGATACCACATATTAAGGATGTCATTTCTCTATTTTCAGATGTTCCAATGTGGTTAAAAACCTTAAGGTTACATAAATATGCCTACCTGTTCCAGCAAATGACATATGAAGAAATGATGAATTTAACAGAAGAATGGCTTGAAAGTCAGGTATATTTTACATTTTGCACTAGTTTAAGTTTACATGCATGTATCAGTTGTCAGTAGATGGTGTCATGTACAGTTAGAACCAGACAGATAAAAATATGCAACAAACTATGAAGCACAGACACATGGTTATCTGCATCATATCAAAATTCAGAATTGGTTCAGTTAGTGCAACTATGTACAAGTTAAAAGTGGCTAGTATAAGGGCAGATGTAACCTAAATACTCAGATTTCATATTATACGGGTTACTTCCTTCTCGTAAGAGTTATCTCCCATGTAAAGTAATACATAAAGGAAAGATTGAGGTATGCTTTAAATTCAGGGGTTTCAATAGAAGCCGGTAGCCTGCGATTTTCGCCGTCAACAACGAGGTTTTCCACCGGCTACTCTGTCTAAATTTATGATGATTAAACTATTGAATTTTGTCATTGTTCTCCCAAAAAGCGACATCGATCTCTGCGCATAACGAACTCCCAGTTGTAATTTTAGTAAATGTTATTTTTAGCTCTTCTAAATAACTCCTGATATACTCCATGTACTCCATGAGTAATGAAAAATAGCGAAGGCTTCCGAGGATACTTAATTTGTATCGTGGCACCTGATTAGTCATCACTATAGATGGTTTACAAACGCGACTCGTGATTGGTTGATTTTTTGGTCCGGTAGCATACGCACTAAAATTATCGCAAAACGTAAACAAGCTGGGTTACAAAATGTATAAAGACAGATAGATTTATCGGATTCAAGTTATGTGCGCATTGATTAAAAGAAACGTTCTGGAAAAACGAAAATGCGCTGTCTAAGGTCGCAAGGAGAGCACGCGGACATCGACATGTGGCACACGAATGTGCTCAACAAAAATAAAGATTTTAAAAATATAATTTGTGACGTTTTCCCCAAAAATCTAAGCCTCTGTCGTGAAATTGACGAACAGTATGTATGAGTATCATGCAGTAACAATTTATCTCTTTGAGCAGGAAGGATTTTGCTTTAGCCCAAACATTTTCCTAAAAAAACAAAATTTTATTTCAAATCCAACTCAAACTAATACTTTGATCTGCAAATGAATAAATACAGACATTATAAGACATATCAAGCAGTATTTCCTTGAAATACAAATCTGAAAGCCGCTTGCTGTGAAAAACTCTTGGTCTCTCAACATATTTTTAAGATATTTTTGAAATGTAAACCAGCACATAGTGCATTTCCTGAACCATTTCTCAGTGCTGTTAAAATCCAAGTTTTCAGGAGCTTCCGGGGGGCTTCGCCTCCCTGGACTCCCTACAAGGACGCTGCCCTTGACCTGTTGGGGGCCTTAAGCGGCACAAGTGCGCCTGCACTTCTCTGCCTACTTTATACAATTAGCCTTCTACTTTAAAACTTATTGAAAGCCCTGATTCTGTCTAAGGAAAGTGTCTGCATGCATGGATCAACTTCTCATTTCATTCAAATATGTAAATTGGATGTCTTCATCATTCTTTGAAATATTTTATTGACCACAAATGTGGAGAATACTTTCTGAATGCAAATATTACGAAAAACCGGAAAAATCAGCTATTTTCGTATTTTTGCCGAATTTGCGCTTATTATGATGTCATTTGTGACTTCATCATCCCATTATAAATGATAAAATGAAAATGCAAATGAAATTTTAGATATTTTACTAGTTATATACTATGTATAAGATACATGTACTATGCAAGACATTCCAATTCTGGGGCAAAAAAAGGGTCTTACTGCCCCTACTCCTTTTTATTCAACTATTGCTGACAATACTGGTATTCCAGTATTGTGACCGCAAAGTGTAAATGATCCATTAAATTTGAAGATCCTGAATTAGTGATTCATTGACCATTGTATAAGCAGAAGGTATACTGTAGTGTTTTGCTTTGTCATTCGGTTGCTATGAAGTATGGCGTTTTTACCTGCAAACCAGGTGCACCTGGGTCTACACCAGTGTCAAGAATCGCGATTAAAACATTTCGCCCGTCATGATCTGGATATTTGTCGAGAAAAGATGCTGCACCTGTCTCTTTTTTTGGTAGTAAACCGTGGACAGGAAAGTCAGTGTCAATTGTTGACGCCATGTTTTGGCAGACGATTTCAGGTGTCAGCAAAGCGCTTGAAAGTAACGTATTTTTTTCTTTGATTTCTTTCAAGCGTCAAAGTAACTTTTTAAAAAATTCTTGTTGCAATAGGTTCACAGCATAGTGTCTTTTCATTAAGGATTTTCGCAGATCATCTTTGAAACCACGGGACAGATTCAAACCAAAGTTGACACGAATGACCCTTATAGCGTCAATTTTAAAAATTATGTCTCATTATCCCTTCGACCAAACAACATGGTAGCTGCTACCATAAATAGAAAATAGGGGTATAAATTTAAATTATATAATCCTCGAAATTACTTGGCCAATTGAAACCAAAATTCGGCCGAATGGTTCATTGTTAAGTGGTCCCCGTTCACCCCATACGTCATCCAAGATGGCCACCGTTACAAAAAGAAGAAAATGTGACTCAAAATTTACCCCGCGTCTTCTCGTCTGACGTCACTCAAGGTCATCCGAGATAACACCTAGTACAAACTGTGAAACTACTTGGTGCAAAGTCAACATTCAAGGCAGCCAACCTCTATATATTGGTACTTTCTACAGGCAACCAAACAGTGACGTAGAAAAACTTGAAGAACTAGAAAAAATGATTTCAAAAATCACAGAAACCCAACATAATCTACCAAACATCATATTAGGTGGAGATTTTAACTTACCACATATAAATTGGCAGTCAACAACGGTGAACGCCAATCCGCAATATGGAAAAACGCTGAATGACAAGATGGTAGAAATAATCAACAACAATGATCTGACACAGGTTATCAAAGACCCAACTAGAGGACATAATATCTTAGATTTGCTTTTGACAACAAACCCAGATCTCATCACAAATACTGAAATCCATCCTGGTATGAGTGACCATCAAATTGTGATTGCAGATGTCGATCTAAAAGCCAAAACAGTAAAGAAAAAGCCAAGAAAAGTATTCTTGTACAAAAAAGGAAATATGGATGACCTTAAAGCTAGTATAAGTGCAAAACTATCAGAGAGAATCGAACAAATACCAGACTACAACACAGAAGAAAACTGGACATACTTTAAAAACACAATAACAGAAGCTAGGAAGGATCACATACCACAAAAGACCATTGGAGGTAAACAACATGTCCCTTGGATTACCACGCAGATCAAAAGGCTTATAAGACAAAAACAGCGTAGATACAATGCTGCAAAGAAACATAATACACAAAAGAACTGGAAAACCTACAGACAAGTTCGTGATCTAGTCAAAAAGAGAATGAATGAGGCACACGACGAATATATACGACAAATTTTGAATAATGAAAATGAAGGGAGTAGTCAGCCATCGCTCGGGAAGAAATTCTGGAAATACATCAAGTCGAGAAAGAAAGATTCGATGGGAATATCACCACTGCAGAACGAAAAGGGAGAACATATCATTGACAGCCAAGGAAAAGCTGAGATTTTAAATGAACAATACAACAGTGTTTTCACAACAGAAGATCTTAACACCATGCCTGATCTTGGAACCAGCAACATAGACACCATTGGACCGCTAAAAATCACATCATCTGGTATAGAAAAACAACTGAAACAACTTAATCCATCGAAAGCAAGCGGACCAGATGAACTTCCAGCAAGAATATTGAAAGAAGTACACAAAGAAATTGCATCATTTATGGCAAAAGTATACCAACAATCATTTGATACAGGACAAGTACCAACTGACTGGAGACAGGCGAACATCTCGGCCATATACAAGAAAGGAGACAGGAGCCAAGCCGTCAACTATAGACCAGTCTCATTAACATCAATATGCTGTAAAATAATGGAACACGTAGTTTATAGACACATCATTGAACATCTAGAATTACATCAAATCTTATCCGATAACCAACATGGATTTAGAAGTAATAGATCTTGCGAAACACAATTAGTTAACACCATTGAAGCCGTAGCCAGAGAACTAGACCACCGAGGGCAAATGGACATGCTCATATTAGACTTCTCAAAAGCGTTTGACACTGTGCCACACCAACGCCTACTTTATAAAATGTCATACTATGGAATCACAGGAAACACCCTTCAGTGGGTATCAGCATGGCTCACCAAAAGACAACAACGGGTCTGTGTGGATGGAGAAAATAGCAGTAACAATCCAGTAAGATCAGGAGTTCCTCAAGGAACAGTACTAGGACCTTTATGTTTCCTTATTTACATCAACGACATGGGAAACTCAATATCAAGAAACACAACACTTAGGCTTTTTGCAGATGACTCGCTACTCTATCGTTCCATCAAAACCATTGAGGACAGAAGACAGTTACAGGAAGATCTGACAACGCTGACAAAGTGGGCAGGTAACTGGCAAATGACATTCCATCCAGCTAAATGCTATATTCTGCGGGTCACGAGGAAGAAATCACCAATAATAGAAAACTATGAAATGTTGGGTCACATATTAACAACAGTACATCAATACCCGTACCTAGGTGTTGAACTATCAGAAGACCTTAGTTGGGAGCCTCACATCAGTAAAGCTGTATCAAAAGCAAACAAGACCCTTGGTTTCTTGAGAAGAAACATTGGCAAATGCCCCCAAGATATCAAGGAAAAGGCATACCTAACACTTGTTCGTCCTCACCTAGAATACTCATCAGCAGTATGGGACCCATACAGAAAACACCACATCAACACAATTGAAATGGTCCAGAGGAAAGCTGCTAGATTTGTTACAGCCACATACAGTAGAGAACCAGGAACAGTCACTAACATCTTAACCAACTTAGGCTGGCCGTCTCTACAGTCAAGACGTAAAACCAACAGACTTACTTTATTCTACAAAGCCACACATGACAAAGCCGCTATCAATATTCCATCCTACATCAGACGACCGTCTATATCTACAAGACAGTACCATTCTGACAAATTTTCACAGATCAGTACTTCCACAGACGCATATAAGTACAGCTTCCTACCACGTACCATCACTGACTGGAACAGCCTTACTCCAGAAGCATACCAGGCAACATCGCCAGAGAGCTTCAAGGAGATAATACAAAGACTGCAGCTGTAAACAGTGAACCATCTGTTTTTATCCGCTTTTTACTTGCACTTGTAAATAACTTGCACCAGGTTGACGTTATGCAGTATCTGCGTTATGGAATTTACCGCTGCAGATCAACAGTATAGATGTAGACTGGTGGAAACATTTACAACCGATGTAACTACACATGTTTATCTACTTTCGTTTTCAATGACCAAATACACAACCGTACTCTGATTGGTCGCTGTTGTTATTCCCTCCATTTTTGGAGGACATTCGATGGTTTCATTCAACAGGCGCTTAAGAACAGGATTTCTTTCTCGCTGGCATT
>JAOXYJ010116882.1:0-11175 GCA_028566555.1 Lithophaga nigra
GTTAGGGACCATAGCAAATCGAGGCGATATACGAGTTTGGCGGTTTAACGAGGGGCGATATACCGAGGGAGCACTGTATAATGACAGAGTTTAAAATGAATGTTTCATTGTAAGAGAGGACAGCAGATCTGGATATATCGTTACGACTGTAGTGTCAGGCTAGTGGTTCTACAAGGAACATTCACCACTCAGCAATCTCCGAAATCTTCAGTCTCGATATAGTAAGCATAACCATGTAAGTATCACAAGAATCCCCTATTTAAGAATATATCAACTTTTTTATCACTATAATAGTAGACCTCAAAGTTACTCATATTTCCTTAAAGTGCAAAATGAAATGCCAGAAAATGAGAAAATGACGGGTTTTTTTTGTGTGTGTGTGCTTAATATGAGTGCTACTAGTATTTGCCACTGTACATATGGAAACTTGGTGTTAATGACTCCGATTAATGCAAACAAAAATATTTTATGGAGGATTACTTTCTCAGACAATATTTCGCCGGATGCTATCTTTACTACTTATAAACTACGAACATAACATGATATCTGACATTTATGGTATCGCATTAACCGTCAGAACCGCAGAGTGATAGCTATGAATTTAATACTGTAATATAAATATTATGTTGAAATGTCATAAGTTTGTTTTGATCTATGATATTATACAAATATATTAGTGATAACATGATGCAATTTTCTTATTAGTTCTTATATATATGATTGTCTTCTCTCGCTTTCTGAGTTCACCATTGATAACTGTTATTCTTAACCAAACGGGGTGGATGGAGATGTAGAGAAAAATAGTTGTTTAAGATACATTGCTTTACTCGGTGACCGTATTTACTGTTTTCATGATTTTGTTTTTTGATAATTACTTTGTATATTGATATTAATATAGTTTGTATGTCCCATTAAGCTGGAGACTAAAGTGACTGATCCACGTAACAAGATTCATCAAACTACACACTACAAATGTACGTCACCCCACTAAATGTTAGATTTCCATTATTTATTTGATCATGTTGGAATTTCATGTATCTCAGCCAGTTCTTATTATCTCAAAGCTCTCATTTAACAAAACAAGCTGAAGACTTAATATTTTGGTGTCTGTATATGATCATATACAAACTGTACATTATGGTAATTATTTTTAAGCAACTAATATGTTAATGCGTACATTCTTCGGTATGTAACGGTAACTAAATGTGACAAGAAATTTCATTTTTACGGTAAACAATCAATTCCAGCACGGTTACTCCATTATATCGTTATAGCTAATTATTTGTCAAAATAAACTACTTATATTCCCATCTTAAACATCTTTGGAATTTATGAAATCTAGAATGTCTTTTGTTATACCACCTTTTCTCTAACAGGTTTTGCCTACGGGTAGATGTAGATATAACGTGATACACAAACACAAAAACACAAAAAATCAAAATAGCCTTTCAGGTGAATTATTTTAACACGCGCACAGAGAAACGAATTTGGTAACGCATAATTTGGTAACCTAATGGTATGTTTTACATTGTATTTTGAGTTTTCAGATTCGAAATGATAAGCATCTTTTTCCGATGGCAGAGTTCCGTCTTTACAGCTGTCAAAAAATGTAAGTAGTTGCCCAGAACCTATAATAAGTCAGTCTCATCTGTTTTGAGAAAGTCTTCTCTTTCTCAAAGCGTGGATTTTTCAAGTTTTTCATGAGTTAGAATTTTTGTACTTGTTGTGCTGATCCGAAATTTAACATGGTCCACAGAACCTAAATTCTGTTCTTAAATGTTAGATTAACTTGTCAGAGGCCACAAGATCCACAGAACTTTAATAGTATAGTAATATAACTCGTTTGTTCCTAAGCACAATTCGTCGCTATGTTACGATAAAAAATCCAACAAAATTGGTTTTAACATAATTGCTTCCTGCAAATATATTAAAAGATATTAGCAGAAATCACATAGTTAATGGAGCTATTTTTTAACAGAAATGTTCTTTGATTGGTCCTCCGCAAGAATACGTGTTTTTTTGTACAGATCAGAAATGCGAGACGGCAACTACAGAATAACAATTTTTAACATAGGATATTTGGCAAAGTATATTTAAATATCTCCTGATGAATAACAGAAAAATTAACCAAGGACACTATTCATGGGTGATCACTGGATGGTCATAAGCAAAGTTCATTTGTTAATTAAATAGCGGTCAGTATTAAGAAATGGTCGCAATTTGTTTCACGTAGGACCCTAAGAAATATGTTTAAAATGTCCTTTTTCTTAGATTTTTCAGACACAATTAAATTGAACTGTTCATTAATGATTAATGGGTGGTTCTGACCAAGATATTGACGTTTATCTTGATGTCAAATTCACTGTGTGATATAGGACTCCTATGGGAAATTGGTTTACAATGTTACAACAGTTTACAACTTCTTTACAACACTTTCACAGTAAACGGCTCATGGACAGTTATTGGATGAACCTTTCCAAATAACAATCTATGATACCAAATTTAGTGCACAGTATGCGCATTTCTACAAAAAATGTCTCACCAGCTGTGCTCCAGGTCTAAAAATATGGAAAACCAAAACAACATCGAAAAGGTTGTAGAGCAGACATAAATGCAAAAACGAGAAAAACGTTAAAGCCAAAATTCAGCCAAGGAGAGAGCTATGCACGAGGGAGATGCTCCTTAGTTTCCTAAAATTTTATACATTTTAATACGGTTAATTTAAAATTACATGCATCAATTTCACGCCAGTACCGAAATACTAGCAACTGTTTTATACAATTTTGTACATTTTACAAAAATGTAATACGATAAATTATATATAAAATTTTATACATTTTAATACGGTAAATTTAGCTTTCCTGGTCCGAAGGAAAATGTAAACTAGGGTCTTGACGTCGTCATTGACTGTCGCCAGCTATGTGGATTTTAATCTTCTCAGACATAGCCAGATGGAACGTACTTTGGCAGAAAATGTTTCGTGGTGATTTTGTACAGAATTGATCATTTTCATTTAAAATGGCCCCGGTGCCAAAAATACATTTTTTGGGTTAAAATATTAATGATCTTCTTGTCAGAAACCACAACGCCAATGGAACTTTAACTGTACAATAACGTTTCTTGGATGGTTCTATGCCTGTTAAAATTGTTTTTGGAATAACTCCACTTTTAGCAGACTTACAGCTTTGTCTTTACAAACATTATTTATAATAGATGACACCAGAGGGTCAAGAGAACACAAGCATAGAAAAAACGTTTTGCTGGCTAGGTGTACCTGCAAGTGAAATTCTGTTCGACATACTTTAGTACATGTATTTAACTTCTTCTTTTATTCCCGGCTGTTTTCTGCAGGTAATCTTCTTTGTAATGTTTTATGTTGAAGCTGCTATCATGCTACTTTTTGTTTTATTGGTTTCATATTTGTTTTGTGTTGATATTTTCTTGTTATGTCTGAACTATTCATTTTTATCGGAATCTGGTTGTGTTGTGTTGTCTTAAAAAGAGGAGGTATAGTTTCTCTGCGGATCTGCAATGTATTCTTAATTGAGGCAGGACGGCATATTAAGCTTACTTTTTCGACTTTTTATTGTTAAATTTATTATTTTCGACAAAAATGTCATGTATAAAATAATTTCAGCTTCCGCTACATAGATGACGTCTTGTCACTGAACAATTGACGATTCGGGGAATATCTGCATTTAATCTATCCCAATGAGCTTGAGATAAGGACACGACCGATACCACTAAGTCGGCTTCAATTCGAAATTGACTCTAGAGGAAGACTACAAACAAGTTTACAAAAAGCGTGATGACTTCACCTTTCCAGTTGTCAATTTCCCATTCATCTGTAGCAATATGCCAGCAGCACCGGCGTATGGAGTTTATATCTCGCAACTCAATACGTTTTCTAGAGCTTGTGATGAATACCATGATTTTCTGGACAGGGCTGAACTGCTGATCGACGAATAAGCTTCTCAAACAAGGGTATGTTGCTCCCATGCAGGTTGATGTCATCCCTTCAAAAGTTCTATGGCCGTCACCATGAACTGGTCGATCGTTATAGAATATCTGCTTCCTAATGAAATCGGATGTTATTTCTTGGTCATAGTTTCATCTTTCCTCTCCTCGTACATGACCTCTTTCTGGACCTGACAATGGGCAACCCGACGGATATCTTATAAGAGGCAGGCACTGCTTACTCATAGGGAGCACCTGAGTGCACTTTATGTTTTTGTTGAGGTCCGTTTTGCTTGTCCTCATTTTTAGTTTTTCTTGTTGTGCCTTTGATGTTCGTTTGTCTCAATCGGGATTTTGTTGTCTACGTTCCTTGATTGAAAATTGTTGTCGATTGATGCTTTTTGCTTGATAGACTACCGAGGATTTTCCCTCTTTTTTCTCTCGGTTTTCATTGTTATAAAAATATGTCATTCGTTCATTTGTGTGATTATGAGGTATCGTATTTGAATTTACGACGGGGTTGTATTCTATATAGATAGTGAGATAAAGCTCAAACATTATTAGAAACTTTATGTAGGATCTTTACCGAAGTACAAGTTTTTATTCGGAACGATTCCTCTGATAGCTTCCTTTCGTGAACAGGTCTTTGATTTTGGCATCTTCAGCGGCCGTATACTTGTGCAACAACACGATTCTCTGCGGGGAGTGTTAGCAAACATATCCTTGAAGTAATACATCTTTTCACAGGACATCCGACCTGAGACGATCATTGTGAACTGATGTTGAAAGGCGAAGGTCAAATCACTCTTCCCTGACGTAGGCAGTGGAGGCGGAGGCAGTGGTGTTGGTAGCACTGCCTCATCAGAACTTTATGACATTCGATTCTTTGAATGAATATTTGGTAAATAAGACATCTGTTCTTGAGAAGCTTGAATAACAGACTTCACAAATATGCCTGTTCATTATATCTGGGATAAGAATTTCTAATCATGAAACGTATTTAGCATTTTCTCTTATAACATTTAGAGGATATGTCAGAGCATAGACATTTGATAATTGTACACTACAATGGAAGAGTTTTTTTCATATTTGTCGGCGGCAGGGATTTTGTAGTGCGCCTACCTCGAGATTATCATTCACCTTAACGGATAGTGGGAGTGTAATTTGAGGGAAATTTCCTTTGTTTGCAGATGTCGAAGTTTTTACACACCGTTCTTACGTTTGCTTCGATTTGATAGAAAATACATATATACGATTGAACATTTCTACAGGTTCTTTGGCCTATCGATATTGAAATATAAATGCATTACTCAAAACCAAAAATAAATCACGCGCACCATATGTGTACTTCTACAATTATGAATTATCAGTGGTGTTCGAAACCAAATATTGGAACTCCAGAGAATCATACTTTGAAGAGCAATAGAAAACTAAAAGCACCTTAAAGACAATCCAGTTAAGGTTGCTTTTGTAAGGGGGAGGTATACCTTAGTTTTAGTAAAATTTACCAAAGTTTACTCACCGGAAATTTCAAAAGGCGTTAAAGTAATAACTTTAATTCATAACCAACCCTTCTGCTTTCAACTCAGAAATTAGAACGTGTCTAGACAATTCAGGAGTTTCACACTGAATTCTCAGTTGAATACCTGTCACTTCAAAGTTGACTGGATACATTGTGCATTAAAAAAGCTACTGTAGTCAGGGAAATAGAAACAGCACTCGTACAACATCAGTCAACAGGGACACCTATGACCAGTATTTGGGATATGCCACCACCACAACCACCATCAGCAACACCAACTCAACAACCTGTAGAGCTACCCGACCTGACACTCATACAAGACGGCTTAACTTACCATGCCACCAATACTAACAGTGACAACGACGAACCCGAAAGTTGTTAGTAGTATAAAAGAGTGGTCAGCTCTTGCACAGATAAGTACACAGGTAAGTATCCTTGTCTCTCCAGTGTCTCGCTCTGTTTCTTCTGGCATTCCTTCTATCGCTACTTCAGTGTCTCGCACTGTTTCTACAGCTCCTGCCCCATCTGTCTTTGCTTCAGTGTCTCGAACTGTTTCTACCGCCCCTGCCCTTCTCTCTCTGCTTCAGTGTCTCACACTGTATTTGCTGCTCCTGTTAGTGCTGTCTCTGCTTCAGTGTATGGCACTATTTCATCCGCCCTGTCTGTTTCAGTGTCTCGCACTGTTTCTGTCGCCATGTCCTTTCTGTCTCTACTCCGATGTCTCGTACTGTATCTGCTGCTCCTTTCCCTGCTGTCTGTGCTTCAGAGTTTCGCACTGTTTCGGTCGCTCCTGTCCCTCTCTGTCTCTGCTTCAGTGTCTCACACTGTTTCTGTCGCCCCTGTTACTTCTGTCTCTGCTTCAGTGTCTCGCACATTTTCTGTTGCCCTTGTTCCTTCTGTCTCTGCTTCAGTGTCTCGCACCGTTTCTGTCCCCCGCCCTTCTTTCTCTGCTTCAATATCTCGCATTGATCTGCCGTCCTGTCCCTACTGTCTCTGTTTCAGTGTTTCGCACTGTTTCTGCCACCCTTGTCTCTTTTGTCTCTGCTTCAATGTTTTGCACCGTTTTTGCCGCCCCGTTCCTGCTGTCACTGCATCAGTGTCTCGCACTGTTTCTGTCGCACCTGTCCCTGCTGTCTCTGCTTTAGTGGCTCACACTGTTTCTGTCACCCCTGCCCCTTCTGTCTCTGCGTCAGTGTCCCGCACCGTTTCTGCCCCTCCACCGCCCTTCTTTCTCTGCTTCAATGTCTCGCACTATATCTGCCGCCCTGTTCCTGCTGTCCCTGCTTCAGTGTTTTGCACCGTTTTTGCCGCCCCCGTCCCTTTTTTTCTCTGCTTCAGGCTTTCGCACCGGTTCTGCTCCACTCCACCCACCCTTCTTTCTCTGCTTCAATGTCGCGCACTATATCTGTCGCCCTGTCCCTGTTGTTCAGTGTTTCGCACTCTTTCTGTAGCCCTGTCTCTTTTGTCTCCGCTTCAGTGTTTTGCACCGTTTTTGCCGCCACGTCCCTTTCTTTCTCTGCTTCAGTGTTTCGCACTGTTTCTGTCGCCCCTCTACCTTCTGTCTCTGCTTCAGGATTTCGCATTGTTTCTGCCGCCCCGTCCTTGCTGTCTCTGCGTCAGTGTCTCGCACTGTTTCTGTCGCTCCTGCCCCTGCTGTCTCTGCATTAGTGTCTCGCACCGTTTCTGCAACTCCTGTCCCTTCTGACTCTGCTTCAGTGTCTCACACTGTTTCTTCCGCTCCTGTCTCTTCTTCAGTATCTAGTAGTGTCTCCAGTTCTGTCTCTAATAGTGTCTCTAGTTCTGTCTTCAGTAGTGTCTCCAGTTCTGTTTCTAGTATTGTATCAGGTTCAGTGTCTTACTATTCCCGCCACTCCTATTCCTTCTGTCTCTGCTCCTGTGTCTCATATTGTTTCTTCCGCTCCTGTCTCTACTTCAGGATCTAGTAGTGTCTCCAGTTCTGTCTCTAGTAGTGTCTCCAGTTCTGTTTCTAATATTGTCTCTGGTTCAGTACTCTCACTCTTTTTCTACCAACCCTATCCCCTTTGTCTCTGCTCCAGTGTCTCATGCTGTTTCTGTCACTCCTGTATCTACTTTAGTATCTAGTAATGATTCCAGTTCTGTCCCTAATAGTGTCTCTAGTTCAGTTTCTAGTACTGTCTCTGCTCGTGTTTTGATTGGTGGTGGTGTCACCATTTATCGAAATACTGAGCTTTTACACCAGGGTGATATTATTGATATTCTCACTAATCCAGATTTATCACTCGTTTCAGATTTGCCACAATGAAACAACGTGCCAATGACGTATATGTTATACAAAGTGATAATGTAAACATGGTTAGGTTTGGTATGAGATAGAGTTACAGATGACGTTGGGTTTGATATAGAGTTTTAGACATGCTTCGGGTTAGATGTAATACAGAATTGAGGAAAGTGTTCGGTTTAAATTTGATATATAGAGTTTTTGTTAGGGTTGTGGGCTAGTTTTGGTATAGAGTAACACACATTAGTAGTAGTGTTCGGGTTTGATATTGATTTATAGACAATGTTAAGGTAAGGGTAAAGTCAGTCACAGAGTTTTAAATAGGAAAGGGTTAGGCTTTATCTACAGTTAGGGATAGGATGAGGCTCAGTTTTATATTGGTTATTTGTAGGATAAGAAGTAGATCCTATTATCAATAGGGTTTAAAATGGGTGTGATATAGAGTTATAAGCACGGTTAGGTTTGATATAGTTATAGATAGGTTATGTTAGATATAGAGTTATAAATGGGGTATGGGTAAGGTTTGACATAGAGTTTTACAAAGGGTTACAGTTAAGGTTAGGTCTGATATAGAGTTGGACAAAGTGTTAGGGTTAGGCTTGATATAGCTATGGACAAGAGTTGTATACATGGAGTTGTTTGACATACAGTTATAGCCAATGTTAGAATTTTGTTTGAAAGGGTTAGATTTAATATAGAGTTTTATAAGTAGAGAGAGTGTTGGGTAATATATAGATTTGCAGACAGGGTAAGGGTTAGGTTTACAAGATTTATAGAGATATGTTTAGTTTTCATCTATTATGATGGAAACGGTTTATAGTTAGAATTAATAGTTAGGAAATACTGCGATATGGCGATTTAGACAGGATTTGATGTAATGTTACAGACGGGTTTGAAATAGGGTTGAACATAGGGTAAGAGTTAGGTTTGCTACAGAAGTTGTCAACAGGGTTAGGTTTGGTATAATATAGAGTTACAGATAGTGTATGGTTTGATGTTTAGAGTTAGATGTAATTCAGAACATTGGACATTGTTACGGTTAGGTTTGGCATTGAAATGTAGACTAAGCTACGGAAAGGTTTTTTGATATTGAGTAATAAACATTGGTAGTGTTAAGTCTGATGTAGAGTTATAGACAGGCTTAGATGGACTTCCCCTTTTTGAATATGCCTTGGAATTTGGTATTTTGTTATTACCTTATTTAGTATTTATACACAGTTATAGATAAGTTCAAAGTTATAGATAGGGTTTGGGTGAAGAAAAGGCTTAGGTTTGATACAGGGTTGTACAAAAGTTCAAAGTTATAGATAGGTTTAGGGTTAGGTTTAATATAGAATAACAAACAGTAGTAGTGTTAAGTCGGAAGAAAAGGGTTAGGTATAATACAGGGGTATACAAAAGTCCAAAGTTATAGATAGACAGCGTAAGGGTCATATTTGCTGTATGGCTATAAACAAGGCAAAGGTAAGTTTGGGATTGAGATGGGACTAAGCTACGGAAAGGTTTTTTGATCTAGATATATAGAATTAGAAGTTTGGTTAGGTATAGAGCGGAACTGTAAATTACTTTAAATTTTCTACATCCAAGGGATGTAATTCCCTTAGACATCGGTCAACCGGAACGAAACTTCTGTAACTACTGATAACAAGACTACATACCAAGGGACAGAAAGCTTCAGAAAAAAATAATTCCAAGAAATACGTTCAAGGGCTGTAGTTCCATTAACAGTACCTCAAGCAGAACGAAAGCTGAAATTGATCTGTAACTTCCATTAGACAACTATGTAATATCAAAGAATAACTCAGTATCTTCAGCCATAACAAGACCTTACAGACTAACTAGACATCATCACATAAAGACAAACCACTAGATGTCAAGACAACTTATGACATGTAAATCAACCTAACAGACTAAATGATGGGCATCATTACACACAGACCACCCACTAGATTGTAAGAGCACTTTGGGAATTGTAAACCAACCTAACAGACTGATGGACACTATCATACACAACTCAAACACTAGATGTCAAGACAACTTTGTAAACCTACTTAACAGACTAAATAATGGAACCATCATACACAACCTAAACACTAGATAGCGAGGCAATTTCGAGATTTGTAAACTAACCTAATAGACTGACTGATGGACATAAACAGACCACCCACTAGATCCGAAGACAACTTTACACAGACCAACCACTAGGTCTCAAGACAACTATAAACTAACCTTACAGACTGGTAGACATCATCATATATAGACCAACCACAAGACAGCTAATGAGCTGTATACCAACCTAACAGACTGATTGACATCATCACCCACTCAAGACAATTTTGTGATCTGCAAACCAGCCTCACAGACTAACTGGACACCATAACATTCAGACTAACCACTAGATCTGAAGATAGATCGAGATTTGTAAACCAAGCTAATAATTGGTGGACATCGCCATATACAGGCCAACCACAAGACAGCTAATGAGCTGTAAACCAACGGACTTCATTATACACTGACCAACCAACAGATCTGAAGACAACTTTCTGATCTGCAAACTTACAGACTGACTGATAAACATCATCATTCATAGGCCTTTCACTAGATGTCAAGACCACTTTATAAACCAACTTAACAGTCTAAATGATGGAACTATCAAACACAATACAAACACTAGATCTCAAGACAATTTTGTATACCTACCTAACATACTGATAGACATCGTCATACACAGGCCATCAACTAGATCTGGAGACAACTTCGAGATTTATAAACCAACCTAACAGACTGGTGGACACCATCATACACAACTCAAACACTAGATGTCAAGACAACTTTGTAAACCAACTTAACAGACTAACTGATTGAACCAACATACAATGACCAAACACTAGATGTCAAGACAACCTAACAGGACATCATCACCCACTCAAGACAACTTTGTGATCTGCATACTAACCTTAGAGACTGGTGGCCACTATCATACACAGACCAACCACTAGATCTCAGCACAACTGGATGATCTGTAGCTCAACCTGACAAATGGAAGGAATCATCATATACAGACCACATACGATGTTAAGACAAACTAACAGACTAACTGATAGAACCATCCAATACAAACAAACCACTAGATGTGAAGACTTGTGAGCTGCAAACCAACCTAACAGACTAACTGATTGAACCACCATACATAACCCAAACACTAGATGTCAAGACAACCTAACAGACTAACTGATGGACATCATACACAGACCAACCAATAGATCTGAAAACAACTTTGTTTGGTTTGTTGGTTGTTGGGGGTTTATCGTCACTTTCAGCAATTTTTCAGCTATCTCGTGACTGCCAGACTTACTGGAGGAGGAAAGCCCGGACAGCTAACCAGCTGACCCGGTGAAACCCCCGACCTTGGGTAAGTGTCTGGTGACCTTAACAC
>JAOXYJ010116993.1:0-11175 GCA_028566555.1 Lithophaga nigra
TTTTTATCTTTAAGAAGGTTTTGTATAAATTCAGCTTCATAAGAATACAGAAACAAATCGGCGAGTAGGGGTGCACAAACGACCTGTTGGGCAGCCCATATTAGAATTTGTCGTATTGCGTAAATAGGATTCCATACACTAAAGGTACATTAGATAATACAATGACAATAAAGATATCCGATGGTAAACATGATAACAGTGAAAAAAGACTAGAGGCTCACCTGAGTCTGTATCGCTCACCTTGTTCTAAACTGACCAATTCTAAGTCATTTCCACGAAGAGATGATCTTCAAGTGTACTTTCCATAAGGTCCAACGTCAAACAATGTTCCATGACGGTGGTCATCTTAGAATTCCAATTGGCGTCAAAATTACAATTACAGTTTGGGTAAAGGACCTTCCACTGATCATTTATAGACATGATCAGTTTAAACTGTTGACGTCATCCCCAGGAAGATCTTCAAGTGTATTTCCCATAGAGTCCAAGGCTAAACTGTTCCGCAGAAGTGGCCATCTTGGAATTCTGACAGCATCAAAAACACGATTACATGGATGCTGATTAGCAGTAAAAACTTGAATTTCGTAGAGGACCTTCAAATGAACATTTATGGATATGTTTAGCTTCAACTATTATAGTCGTTTTCAAGAAGAAGATCATTACACATGTAAGTGTATTTCCAATAGGGTCCAATCATAAACTTTGTCCCGTGGTGGCATCCATCTTGGATTTTGGATTGGCACCACGAACACAAATTTTGTAAAGGACCTTCAAATGAACATTTATGGATATGCTTCGCGTCAACTGTCATAGTCGTTTCTAAGAAGAAGATCTTCAAATGTACAAATGTTAAACATTGTCCCGCGGTGGCCTCCATCTTGGATTTCAAATTGGTACCACACAACATAATGTTGGTAAAGGAAATACCAATGAACATTTATGGATATGTTTAACTTCAACTGTCACAGTTGTTTCCAAGGAGGAGATCTTCAAGTGTATTTCCCATCGGGTCCAATTTTAAACTTTGTTCCGAAGTGGCGGCCACCTTGGATTTCGGATTGGTACCATGAATACAATTTTAGTAAAAGACCTTCTAATGAACATTTATGGATATGTTTAGCATTAACTGTTTTAGTCGTTTCCAAGAAGAAGATCTTCAAGTGTATTTCCCATAGGATCCAATCTTAAACTTCGGTGGCAGCCATCTTGGATTCTAGATTGTCACCACAAACACAATTTTAGTAGAGGACCTTCAAGTGAACATTATGGATATGTTTAGCTTCAACCGTCACGGTTGTTTCCAAGAAGAGGATCTTTGGGTCTATTTCTCATGGGGTCCAATGTTAAACTTTGTTCCGTGATGGCGGCCATCTTGGATTTCGGATTGGCACCATAAACACAACTTTTCAAATGAACATTTATGGATACGTTTCGCTTCAACTGTAAAGTCGTCTTCAAGAAGAAGATCTTCAAGTGTATTTCTCATAGTGTCCGATGTTAAATTCTGTCCCACGGTGGTGGCCATCTTGGATTTTGGATTGGCACCACGAACACACGTTTTGTAGAGAATCTGCCAAGAATCATTCACATAATAAAACAATTTCTATCGGCTTTGTAGTTTCTGACAAGATCTTGAAATTTGAGCCAATCAAAACAAATTATTGGCCCCAACTGCCTCTTTGAATATCTGATCCGACCGAAGAGTATACTTTTATAGAAGACCTTTCAATGCTCATTCCTGCTAAGTTTGGTTCTATTTTGCTAAGTGGTTACCGAGGAGGAGAAAATTGAAATGTGAAAAGCTAACGCCGGACGGACGACGACGACGGACGCCAAGTGACTGCAATAGCTAAACCTGGAAAAGGGTAGGTGTATATCGTTTTTGAAAATGGCATTCTTGTTTATTTATTCTGTATGCTGATGAATATTTGCAGTGACGCGGGAAGAAAATAGTCACTACAGTAAGAATTGCATATTTGCATTACTATGTATGGAAGACTTTCAGAGCAGATATTGCCTTGAAGTTTTTTTGGCCATGTGCAATGAAAAGAAATGTTACTTAACAAGAGTATTTTTTATCTATTTATATTTAAAATGCATTAAAATTGTCATGCTTCAGAGGATTTTTCCTTTTCTAGCTCATTTTATTACATGTAACACATAGCAGTTACAATAGCTTCACCTCGACACGATTCTGACTCGGTACAAATCAATTCTTCCGATTTAATGCTGTAGGTATTAATACCAGTTTTCAAAGTTTCTTAAATATGTTTCACACTAAAATAGAAGCGTTTATCACCCCAATTCTGACGAGAAAAATTGGATTCAACCCAAAAATACCATAAAAAGCTGGAAAAGGTAAATAAAGCTAGACAGATTTCTTTTTATAAAAGTTGAAAATTTAAACATTGTTGTGAAGTCATCCTATTGTTCTCAAGGACTTTATACAAAATAATGGATCCGATGTGAGTAGAACTTACCTGTAGCTGTCCATCATGTTGTGACTGGCAGTCCAATATTTTTGTTAATATTGGATTGCTTTTGACAACATAACGGACAGTACAGGTAAATTTTACTCACATCTATCTACTATCTAACGGTGCCCTGACAGCATAATCCATTAAATTCCCGTCAAACCTGTACGCAGGAACGTATTTCTTTTTTTTTATTTTAAACATCCTTCTTAAATGCAGAATACGGAATGTCGTCCTTGCTTCACGAAATAAATTTTCACTTCGCGAAGATATGTGCATTTGGTTAAATGTAAGGTTCGATCTCTCTTACGAAGGGTGTGCTATATTGAATTTCATACATGTTTTTTGCCTTATTTCAAGAAGGAAATTAACAACTATCATAGAAATCTTTACAACTTTCAATTGATAAAGTCTTGTCGCGATCAAAATTTTCCATTTCATTAAAAAAATCTTCAATTTATTCATTCATGTAATTACTGTCGATCAACCATAAAAATGTATAGATTCAACTAGGAAGTACTGTTAATTTTTTTAGTTCCATACTGAGATAAAAATAAAATAAATTAAAAGTCTATTTGTTCGAGAACAAATGAAAGGTCTTTCCCCTAGTTTCAAGGTCAAGATGATCTGACACTTTTACCTTGTGATCGAATTGCGTGCCATATGGTCCTATGATAAAGAGAAGGTTACAGGTGTCTACAACTTACTGTGTGTGAGAAATTCTGTAAAAAATGTTCAAGGTCAAGGTCATTAGTGACCTTTGACCTTGACATCAAGTTGTACATCCTGACATCCTGAACATTTTTCCCATTTATTGTCTGTCTTTATCTTTTATGGTTTTCAAGAAATAATAATTTAAATTTTTAAATGGCAATAACTCCTATACAGGATCGACAAATTGGGAGGAGCCCAATTATGAAAATGTGTCTTGAGGAGCAGAAAATTTTTCCCATTACTTTTCATCAGCTATCTTTTACGATTTTCGAGTTATAACAATTTTAATTTTTCAAAGGGCAATAACTCCTATACCGGATCATCAAACTGATTAGACCTACATATGAAAATGTTACGTCTTAAGGAGATGAACATTTTCTCCATTACTTTTCATCAGCCATCTTTTACGGTTTTCGAGTTATATCAATTTGAAATTTTCAAAGGGCAATAACTCCTATATGGGATCACCAAACTGACTTGACCTACGTATAAAAATGTTGCGTCTTGAGGAGCCGAACATTTTCTCAATTACTTTTCATAAGCTATCTATTACGGTTTTCGAGTTATAACAATTTGAAATTTTCAAAGGGCAGTAACTCCGTCACGGAATCATTAAACTGAGTTGACCTAATACAAAAATGTTGCGTGTTAAGGAGCTGAACATTTTCCCCATTACTTTTCATCAGCTATCTTTTACGGTTTTTGAGTTATAACAATTTAAAATTTTCAAAGGACAATAACTCCGTTAAGAGAAACTGAGTTGACCTAATATAAAAATGTTGCGTCTTAAGGAGCGGAACATTTTCCCCATTACTTTTCATCAGCTATCTGTTACGGTTTTCGAGTTATAACAATTTCCAAAGGGCAATAATAACAATCTATGATACCAAATTTGGTTATACAATATGCGCATTTCGACAAACAATGTCTCATCAGTTGTGCTCGAGGCCTAAATATATGGAAAATTAAAAAAAAACATCGAAACGGTTGTAGAGCAGAAATAAATGCCAAAATGACTAACTTCATTACGGAATCATCAAACTGAGTTGACCTAATTATCAAAATGTTGCGTCTTGAGGAGCTGAACATTTTCCCCGTTACTTTTTATCAGCTATCTAAGGTTTTCGAGTTTTAACAATTTAAAATTTTCAAAGGGCAATAACTCCGTTACGGAATGATAAAACAGAGTTGACGTAATAGCAAAAATGTTGCGTCTTAAGGAGTGGAATATTTTCCCCATTACTTTTCATAAGCTACCTTTTACGGTTTTTAAGTTATAACAATTTAAAATTTCAAAGGACAATAACTCCGTTAAGGAATCATCAAACTGAGTTGACCTAATTACAAAAATGTCGCGTCTTAAGGAGCGGAACAACATTTTCCCCATTACTTTTCATCAGCTATCGTTTATGGTTTCTGAGTTATTTAGATAACAAGGTTTAAGTTCAATGGTCAGGTATGACCTTGGCCTTTGATCTTCAGGTCATTTTCTATATCATGGTCTAGGATGATCACTGGTGTGAGTTCTAAGTGTCTACGACTAACCGTTCATGAGTTTTGACCGCTAATGTGTTCCGTCAAATATTCAAGGGGCGATGACTCCAATAAGTTGTCTTAAGAATTTTTCGACCGAAATGTAATGAATCTCCGTTACATCTTCCTAAACATTTTCCACCCTTAAGATTTTCTCTATCTTTTAGAGTTTCAGAGTTATTTCGATAGCAAGATTTTTGGTGTTAGGGGAGATAACTCTGTAATGAAAAGATTTTTCGATTTGCCAGGGTAAATGCCGAAAGGCCTTTGAAAAATCTCTGTGATTTTTTGCGAAACAAAAAATCTATCAGGGTTTGAAAAGTGGCGGAAAAAAAATAATAATCAGAATCAATACAATAAAAACCTATTTCGATAGTTTACAGGTGCTCTAGCTGTAAAGTTTGCAAGACAGGGGTAAAGATTTCTTTCGCATTTTCTTTCTCTCTTTTTCTGTTTTATAGGATTTACAAATTATTTCTCTCACTTTTATATATTTTTTTTTAAATAACGCTCATGTTAAGACCAGTCAGCAACTGATAACATATGAGTAAACAACTTATAAAATGGCATTTCCCATGGGAATTTCAATCTGCAACAAACATAATTACCTTCAACTCTCTTAGTCATTTCCAAGAAGAAAATCTACAAGGTATTTCCAATAGGGTCCAATGCTAAACTATGCTGGAGCCCGGAATTCCGGTTGGCATCAAAAACATATCTCTGGTGAAGAAACTTGCAATAAACATTAACCAATACGCTTCCCTTCATCTGTCGTAGTGGTTTCCAAGAAGATATTCCCATAGGGACAATGTTAAACTATGTTCCACAGTGGCGGCCATCTTGAAATTCCGATCGGCATAAAAAACACATTTCTGGTAAAGGACCTTCCAGTGAACATTTATAGACATGTTTAGCTTCAACTGTCACACTCTATGAAAGAGGATCTTCAAGTTTATTTTCCGTAGAACTACGTTCCATTTTCAAATGGTGATTTTAAACTTATGTCAGGCTTTTGGA
This sequence comes from Lithophaga nigra, assembly GCA_028566555.1. Lineage (NCBI taxonomy): Eukaryota > Metazoa > Mollusca > Bivalvia > Mytilida > Mytilidae > Lithophaga > Lithophaga nigra. The sequence continues at coordinate 5,736 of JAOXYJ010116993.1, forward strand.
ATATTATATTCAAAATCACTTTAAAACAGTCTTGACATTTCTTAGGCGCTCATTGCCATAATCTTCACTTAATACAGGCCAGTTAAATGTTAACCAAGTTTTACGGCCCCAAACATCCACTATTACAACAGTGATCAAAACAATTATTACATATAGTTCATTGGATAGGCGTCATCTGTAACCTGGATAATTTTTTCTTATGTAATGTTGGCTCTTACAACTCTAACAACTGTCGCTAAATGCCCAATCAGCTGTCGCTAAAGCACAAATCAACTGGAGCGTATGTGTAAATAAGGCACAACTCAATGTTCACCGGGTAAATTTTAATGATTTATTTTACGGTTATAATATTAATCTTGTGAGATAACTATGAACTATTCCTTATAAATATTTGAATCTTATGAACAAATAAATATTATACTAAATATTCTTACCTTATTGTCATGTTTTTTTTGGTTTTTTTTTTTTGCTTAATTGGTTAAATATCTGACTCTGACTTTGAAAAACTCGATTTTTTTACTTCGTGCTTCTATGTATCCAATTGAAGGAAGAAAGTAAAGTGTGTACAGAGTGGCAAAAAGTATATGGAAAGCAAATATATAACTTTTATACTTTGTTTTTGATTCAAATAGAATTTTTTCATGAAAGTGCCGAAAATTTTCAGACGACAAAATTATATTACACAAATAAACAGTCGCGGGAGCACAACTCAATCGTTTTCTCGGTTCGCACTTTCCGTACATTGACAGACTATGTAAGACTATGCTTCCCACCACTACACACCTGGTGATGATCTAGATTTAGTATTAGTCCCGGGGTATAGAGATATCCGAAGCTATCAAGATATCAAGTATATATTCTGCATATAAAAGAGATATCTGTAATAAGAATAATAGTATCTGTATTTTAAATAGAGATATATGTATTTATGAAATGAATAGAGATATAGGGGCAGGATCCCGTAGTATGTTTTTTGTTTCGCGTTCAAAAGTTGGGAGAGGTAGCGGACGTCGTCGAAAGCACTTTTCGAAACTATTTCATTGTTGAATTTCTTCAATGTACAGTTTATTCAAAAAGAAAAGACTGAAATTGTAAATTCCGCATCAAGAGATCAAGTGACTTGCAATTTTGAGAGTAGTCAAACGTCCTAAATATTCACACTGATTCAAATACGCATGCGTTAACGGACATAAAGTTCAGTGTAAACATTACAAATGTGATATTCTGGAAGGATTAATGTTATGCATTTTTGACACATTTAAATCACTTTGTTGATTCGTGGGTAGTCAAAGAATATAAAAGAACCAACTAACAGTGCCGATCATTTTTAAAAATGGGGTTATTATCCGAAGGATCACCACTGAGCTGGGAAGAAACGAAAAAACATGCCGACCATGTTCGGAAACACGGAATCCAACAGTTTATAAACCAGTATAATAAACTTAAAAGCAGGGAACATGACGTTCTGTACTGGGGAGATGAGGTAAAGTCTTCATTATTTGAAGTTTTATTAGCTGTAGAAGCTGTCAAGAGTGAATTACGAATTACAAACATCGTACATGTACATGTAGTTTGTTGCGGACATGTACAAATGTACATGTATTTTATATATTTTACATGTATTCATATGTGTATCTGTATCTGTTACATTGTAGGTACCAATTCTGGCTTTTATACAGTGTGGATGCCAGACGATTTGAAACCTGGTTGATTCCTATATGTACCTAGGTTAATTTGTAACCAAGTGATTTCATACCTTGTTAGAAACAATCAATCCTAGTTATTTAGGGATAACAGTAGTTAATTGTTTAACTTGGTAATGTAACTGATCTCCAGAATTCTGTATGCAGGGTGAGCTACTGAGACAAAACTTTCTTGCCTTGGAGACAGAGAAATCTCGAGATTTTGGGGTGTGAGATTTTTCTGTCTTACACCTCTGTGGGGGGCTGTCTCACTTCAATCTTCAGCGCATGCAAAAAATAAAAATGTCGGATCCCGCTTCAGTATTTTCGCCTGCTAGATAATCAAACACGGTTTACCTTAAATTACCCATCAATCGTGATTATCTATACTCAACACTTTAATTAAATTTGCGAAATGGAACACATTTATTGTACTACTTCATGCTTGTAACAGAAATTCTCTTCAGGTTTTGTTTACAATGTAAGATGACGTCACAGTGGGATTAAAAAAGTTCGCCTGAAACTGGTGACATTTCCGTGTTTCCGTGGATTAGTTTTTTGTTCAACATGCATAGATACTATATTTCTCTATCTCCTACCATTTCTGAGATACATAGGGTCAAAAGAAGTAGGATGGACTAAATTTCAATTTTACCTAGATACATAGAATTCTTTTTTCATCCAATTTTGATGTTTTTTTTTTCATTGAGTTCCTCTTGAGGAGAGCTTTCAGGAATATGTCAACAGATTTTATCTATCGCTTACAGCTTTTGAGATAAATAAGGTTAACCATAATGGAATAGACCAAATTCTGCCTTTTCATAGATACATTGCCAAGCAGATTGTTGAGATAACTGAGATCAGATAGTTTTCCTTGTCTGCTTGCTGTGATCATATCATGCTGTGCTATGAGAAGCCCTTTATTTAGCTTTTTTGTGAATACTAGACTTACTGGTGAGATAAACCCTGGATAGCTATCCAGCAGTTCTGGTGTAACCTCTGATATAGAGCAGGTCTGGAAACCTTATCACACATAGTGGGATTAGCAGGACTTGTACCCGCAACAGCAGTGTTAGGTTTGTGATTATAAGTCATTTGACCTCATTACCATATAGTGTTGCTATGTCAACAAAACAAGTGCACTTCTTTTAAAATCATATTCCACTGGATATTTCGTTAGGAATTTCACTAGATAATTGATCTCTTATTGGAAGTAGTAAGCTTCTTGTGCTTTGGATTATTTGAATAGCTACCTAACTAAAGGAGAAATTATCTTCGTGATACAAGTAAAACCATCTGTATGTGCTCAAAAATATATAGTGCTTGGACTGATATCCAAACCACAGGCAATTCAACAATATGAGATATGAAATATGTCATGTACTATTTCAGATTCTTCATGGAGAACAGTACACAGAATTGTACAAGCCTATGCCACCGACAGCTACACTAACATCACATTGCAAGATTGTAGATGTCCTTGATAAAGGATCTGGTGCTGTCATCTTAATGGATGGTATGTGGTGATAGTCAGGGTCAGACCATTTTCTTCTACTTCAAATAGCATTGGTTCAGTTTTCAGGCACAACATGTAAAAAAGATTCCCTACCATACTCTGAATGTGGTGTTAGAGTTCATGAAGCCAGTACAGGACTTTTTTTGACAGACAGTTAGATGTAACCCAGTAACAAGTATAGCATTGTGATATAAACAAATTTCTGTTGAAATACAAAAAAAAATACATAAATAATACAATTTTAAATCTTGAAATATGTTTTATTAATTCAATTAGAAATATTTACTTTCAGATGCTACTTGACATAGACAAAATACAGATACAGTGTACACACAGATCTCTTATTATGGATTCAGTAGTTCAGTACTTATTTCAAAACTTTGTGTGATCATCATTTACGGTACACTACTGAACAATTTTTGTGTTGCATATAATTGTTGATACACATATATACTTGTCTGAAATAGATATATTTGTTGTTATATTTCTAGTTGAAACATTTGACGAGAAGAATGAAAAAGTAGCCTACAATCAATTTTCAACTTTTGTTGTTGGTGCTGGGAAGTTTGGCGGTAAACGAAGTTCAGATAAAGCAAGAGGTGTAGCTAATCCACCCTCTAGACAACCTGATGCTAGTGTCAGTGAAAAAACCAGCATTGATCAGGTAGGGTAGATTTGTCCAAATTCAGACAAATCTAAAGCTAATCCACATTCTGTGCAGGTCTCAGTGGAAAACTAAAATTGATTATTTATGTCTACCAAACTTAGAGAAAAAGGTGTAGTTAGTCAACAGGAAGCACAATATTAACATTTGTGAACAAATTTACACTAATTGTCCCCCGCCACAACACGGAACGGGGGATATAGAAATGCCGGGCGTCCGTCCATCATTCCATCCGTCCGTCCGTCCATCCGTCCTGATTTGTTAGCATTCTAGCATTTTTAGCTCACCTGGCCCAAAGGGCCAGCGTGAGCTATTGCCATCACTTGGCGTCCGTTGTCCGTCCGTCGTCTGTTGTCGTCCGTTAACTTTTTCAACAATCTTCTCCTCTGAAACTACCTGGCCAATTGGAACCAAACTTCATGTGAATGTTCCTTAAGGTATCTAGTTTGGAAATTGTATCCGAGGTTTTGATCCATCTACAAATATGGCTGCTGTTACTATAAATAGAACATAGGGGTTACAGTATGTCTTTGGCTTATATCTTGAAAATTATCACAGATACAGAAAAAACGTTACCTCAAAACGATCAGCACACCAAGTTCTACCATTCTTTCCATTGGTCCGAAATCGTCAATCGACTATTTATAGGAGTTATTGCCCTTAAATGACGATTTTTACCGATATTTTGCGTTTTTTGCTATTTTCTAGAAAACTACAATGGATAGAGAGAAACTGTAAACAGCAAAAATGATCAGCAAGTGAAGATCTACAAATTAGTCAACCTGGTTTTCAAGCCACTCATTTTATTAAAAAGTTTCAGTCTTCCAATTATCAAACACTTGGGTGACTCAGTAAATCTAATGCTTAGTCCTTCTATTGTCATGAAATGGACATTTAAAGTCCACTATCGGGGAAGGACCTATTGTCTCTGTAGGATTACAGCTAAACCTCATTTAGACGTTTTATGTCATGCACTTTATTTGCCAAAACTTTAATTTTTCAGATGTGTGCAGCTACAATACATACTGATTTTAAAATACGTGCTGCATAAATGGTCCCGTGATACTTTTTAAAACTCCAGTTATAAGTTCTCGTCTGTCTTATGCGGTTAAAATGTATCTGGAACTTTACGTTTTGTAATTAAAAAAAAATCACTTTACAGTTCCTTTGACCGCGTAGTTTCTAACAAGAACATGGATAAAATTTCTGCCAATATGAAAACATTATTTTACCTGGCAGCCATGTTTATATGCCAACTATCCAAGAAACATAACTGAAGAATCTGCCCCCAATCCGTCTGATGGTTTTAGAGGAGAAGACTGAGATAGGATGGCGGATGAAGGATTGAGTCATTGTTGTTTGTTCGTCCCAGCGGCAAATTTATATCAGGACGAAAACAAGTTAACAGTATATCAATTGGTAGGATCTGAAAAGTGGGTCAACCGAGAGAAGGGCGGATAATTTTGATTGCCACTTGAAAATGAGGGAGTATTGGTAGGGTCAGAAATTTAGCCTTACAACAGATCACCTACAGACCCCTCCAAAGAGTTGTTGCCAAAGGGTTCTTTAACGTGCAAA
>JAOXYJ010117103.1:0-11175 GCA_028566555.1 Lithophaga nigra
TTGGTTTGTGTGTTCCATAAGAAGTCTTTCTAGATATCTGATAATTGTCGTCATAGGTTGAATAACGCGGTTGCAGTCAGGAAAAAGTAAGAAAGAATCAGTGTGTGTATGTGTGTGCAATATCGTTTAATGTATCACTTCGTTGTTGTTTTGTCCTTCGTCTACTACGGCATATGAACCTATATACGGTTACCCCTTTTACACCATAAGTCATTGTTAACATCTGGACATGTGACAAAAATTGCAGTACGTAATGTTGCGTTCTTGTTTATACTCTTCCGGATTGTAGTACGTTTTACTATAATCTTGAGTATGATGAAAGTTCATGTTGGAATCAAATGATGACGATGGGAGCTGGCAAGTTTATGAGAATCTAAAAGCACTGTCTGCTTTATCCGGCCGAATAACGAATAGCTTCATAAAGCATTTCTTTTGTTTTGTTTTGTATTTTTATTTTATTTTTGTTTTTCAAATTTAAATCTTAATGCGATTGTTGCATTCTGAATCAGATAACTGCTAAACTCATCCATATTTTTAACATTTTAATGACCAGTTAATAAACAGTTTACTTCTATAAGCAATTTCTCGACACTGTGTAAATAAAATGACATGTAAAGTAGCCATTAAATATACTAGCTCTTTACTTTAACACCAAAAACTCTTCTTTAACAATTATAAAGCATTGATTGAAAAATTGGATCAAAACTATATTACCACCAAAAAGCAAATAATACATGATACAGGATCTCCATAATACATGAAATATTTTATAAATGTATGCGTGATGTAGAATTTTGGATAAGTGTTGGCCTCCTCGGATACCTTAAAATTATTCAAACTACTATAGAGAAGTTTGGCATTCATTTTACAGCACACTTGTAACTTGAAATGAAATCAACGGTTAATTTTCTAATTCTAACAGACATTTTAAAGCATAACACTGCAGGTTTCGTGTTATTAGTCTTTTGAAAATACAAGCTAGACACAGGATTGATGTCATCTCAACTTGATTTGAAACAGAAGATTTTCGCATTAAAATATTATGTCAAAACGCAGCAGTCAACGATAACAGAGATATTTTAACTTTTTTCTGGTTGAAAAACTTTAACGAGCAGATTTTGAAAATATTAATTAAAGAATATCAATAACCATATTTTTTTCTCTCTGAAGTTTTTGTTCATTGTTATCAGGGTGCGTTTCATCAGATAGTTAATCTTGTATTAACCAGACTAATAGAATATATTAAGACACACTGAATGTAAGACTTCACTTCTGTAGAAGTGGCATCCATAATATATATAGTTGATTTTTTTCTGATAATTTCTGTCCGATTATCTCGGATAGATATATTTGATACGATCACGATGATATAAAGTTTAGAGAGAAGATAACGTAGTGTCAAGTAATGTTTTTCTGCAAAACACCAACTGCGTTTTAAGCAAGGAGATAAATACATAGGTTTTCTCAGCGATTCACATCCTGTAAAGTTTACTGTGCAGACATACGGTTACTTTAGGTTCACTGCACTGAAAATCAAGTAAGTGGAGACACTTTGAAGCAGATAGCATCATCATACCATTTTAGACTAATCAGAACTCTATCTTAATTAACTTGATAAGCCAAAACAACAAATGAGACTATAGTATTCTCCACCTCTTGTGAAAATACCTTTATCTAAATTAGCCTTTACATATAAAATTACTGCTAGGAAAAAGGCGTCATATTTTAATGGACTAATTAGCACTTCTATCTCATCTTGTTCTACTGTATGACGAGGTTTAGTGATTTATAATAATCACTTAAATTATAGTTCTAAAATGCAGACATTTTGTAAGATTATGAAGATTTATAAACAGTAAATAATTTCACTGGAGTCAGTTCCAGAATGAACTTTTTTTTTTACAGATGAACAGTTCGTCTGGTTTTTAGCGTCATTATTGCCATCAGTTGTCCACATTTCAATCTTTTTCTTTTAAGTCACTTGGCCAGTCAGAAGCATACTTTGCATAGATTGTCACCGTCATGGCCTCTGATATCTACTTCTTCGAAACTACCGAGTCAGATATCACCAGACTTAAGCCATATAGTTATTGACTGGTCATCTTTCAAAATTTTATTCGACAAGTTGATCCATTATCCAAGATGGCCGTCGTGGCCGCATATGGAATTAACCGTAATTTCACAATTTATTTAGAATTCGTCTCCTTCAGAATCACAGACCCAAAAGGACCAAATACATCTTTCCACAGTAATCTAACGACCCTGCTTGCCAATAAAATAGAAAATATGACCAGATATTAACTTTAAAGTTTCTTCTTTGAAACTAATGAGACAATTTGAACTAAAAATTACAAAACTTGATCCGTGAATGGTCCTCTTTCAAACCTTCTTCTCAACAGGACGGTTCTTGTTATTAAAAATAGAAAAATGGCCAAAAATCGCTTGAAAATCTTCTTCTGTAAAACTTCTGAGCTAGTCTGAACCAACAGTAGCAAAGATAGGTCCTGGAATGGCCTCTTTTAAAGATTTATTCGGTGACCCCGCTTACTAATCATAACTGCTGTATATATGATCACAAAAATCGTTTTAAAATCTCTGAAACCGTTTGGCTAGTTTACATCAAAGTTTACATCAAAATAATTGTTTCAACAGTGAAGTAAATTCATCTTTCAATTTTCTTCTTAATTAATGAACCAACAATGAATTATTGCGTATGAAGTAAGTATCACTACAAAACGGAGATTTGAAATATATGCATCTGAAGGCCCTGGAGCCTATGATGGCCAAAGTCCAAGAACTAGCTCCTTGGACGAAAATGTTGAAAAAATTTTATTCTTATGTGCCATCAATAGAAATGCAATAGCTGCAATATGATATCCAGATTGAAATGTTTACAAATGAACCCCAGTGACCATGTCGTTCAAACACCATGGTTTATTGTAGTACTACTGTGGAAATTTGGGTGTTACAGTAGCTGACTCACCTCTAGTTAATAACGGCTAATTGGGTTTGAATCACTTTTATTCCGCTTCATGTGTAACGGTACCCGGTGGGTGATTTCACTGATCAGCTGGATATCTGAACGGGCTTTCTTTTACCTGTAGATCTGGTAGGACTTCACGAGATAACTGAAAAATTGCTGAAAGGGCTTATATGCCCAACACCCAGCCCCTCTTTAATGAAATAAACCTCTTCTTATGCCTCATATAACATGCAAGTGTTGCTGTCATAATTGAGATTTAATTTTAGACAACTGAAGGCTAAGGATCTGTAAGATCGAAGCCCAAGGTGTTTAAAGTTTAACATAGGCTTAAATGGAAAAACTAGTATCATGATTCGGTAAAACACCGAACAGAAATGCAGACACATTTGGCATTAATCATAGGCATTACAGGCAGATTTGAATCTGCATAAATAGAGTCTCAGTATTAAGTCCAATGAGTTTATAACTAATGTACGTGATACAGGCCCAGGTAAGCATCTGGTTAAAAATACTGTTTGTGAGTGTGTGAGTAAAGTTTCCACATTTATTATTCTAGAGGTATTCAATAATGTACATGGAAGATATATCATGTTTTGTACATTTCATTCTGAAAGTATGATTTTCTACTATACAAGAAAATACAGCCTTTCATAAATTATAGTTTAAACATTAACTTTATAAGCTGGTACAATTACGAATGGTATTTAACATTTTTAATCCGTTTTTACGATGGAGAGCTAAAGATATCGTATGAAAAATGACAAGATACATACAGAAAGAAGGATGAGAGTTAATAATCTCATAAACCATTCAAATTTACTCGAAATTTATGTGTATTTATTTGATCCATTATCAGGATTCTAATATTATTCTACTAGCAGGATCAGTATCTAAAACAAAACTGACAACAAGTTGAACTATATAACAGCTTGTTGATATGTCAACGAAAGTGTGCAAATTACAAATTTTCACCAAAATCTGCTTCGATTGAAGGGAAATTAGTATTCAGATCAAAGATTGATATCGTCTCTTTTTATGTACTGAGCAGAAACGCAACACTACATCTCCAAATACTATTTGCTGAAATATATCATAAAATTCTTTGTATAATACATTTTGTATGCTCATTTCTTAAATAGTCATCATATGCTTATAAACTGAATCATATTTCTGGAGGTAGTGGACGCAACGAGGAAACTGCTATTCGCGAAAATGGTTGACTTCTGTTTCCATCCATAGAGTTGCACTAAAGCGCATGTAAATATAGCGGAGTGCAATTCGACAAAATGGTTGACTGGTGTATGATATAATTACTGGTACTTCATTAAACTCTATGGGAAGAACACTAATTAACCAATATTTCGAATAGCAGTTTCCCCATAGTAGTGGAGAAATATCCCCCAAGAATTAGTGATAAGAATTTGAAGAAAATCAATCAGACGCGCAATACTATATTGATTTTTTAATGCAGTTAATAAAAATTTAAATTCTATGTAGAAATTGACTTTAACCACTTTGGGGGTTGAAAATTAGGATTTTTGCGAAATGAAAACTGAAAAAAAATCTGAAAATTGCAAAGACAATTTGGAATACTGATTTTTTGAAATTAGAAACGTTTCAGATCGGTCCTATAATTATTAAAAATGTTATGAGGGCCTGAACTTTTGATATTAAAAAATATGGAACTGTTGCGTTTTCATTGGTATTCACTATATATACTTTGACACCAAAATAAACCCAGTTCAAATCGTTTTATTATGCATGAGCCGTATCCATATTTTTCATACCTCTTTCAGTGGCGTTTAGGATCACTTGAAATTAATTTTGGTAATCGAATTTTTATAATTAGCTATAATCTTAATCTACTACTTGCAGGTATGCTATTATGAGACAATGCTGGCAAGAAAACCCAAAAGACAGACCATCATTCACAGAGCTTCGGCTTCAACTTGAACAGTTGTTGTCTGTTGACAGGAATTATCTAGACCTAGATAACATTGATGTTCCACTGTCTACATCTGAAAGTAGTAGTAACAGTGTTCCAAAAACTGACGATAGACTGTCTCTTATATCAAATAAACACTCCCAGTCAGTGAAAAGTTCAAATATGGCAAAAAGCTCAACAGGAAGACAATCACGTGCAATAACAATCCCGTCACTGACACGTGACACAGTTACTGTTAATGTGTGTAGAGAACAACCAAATGATTGGTTAATTCGGGGACGTGATGACGAAACAACGACGTAATATTCTGTCATTCAGTGATGAATGGACCAATTCATTGTTTGATTATAACCGTGCGGGTTGTGTATAGACTTTTAGTCTTCATTTAACATAAGACTTGTGATATAAGGTTGTGAAAGTGAACTCAAATCATATTTAAGTGGATGAAAATTTTCATTACGATGGATTTCACGTGGAAAAGTGTTATTTTTAATCTGTGATTCTGAAGGAAATTCAAGATTTCCAGTTTGTGTATATATATATATATATATCTGAATTACTACAAATAAGGATACTTCTTTAAAACAGAAGAATATGACATGGACGTATTAATTTAAAAATACTTACAAATAATTGTTTATATGAATAACATTGTTGTCTTTTATTTAGGAGTAATAATCAAGCAACTGAGAGACTGTAATGTCCCAGTTCCAGCTTTGATATAATTTTAATATCTGTGCCTTCACAGTCATTTGTATAATTTGATAAAACTAATTTTAAAAATAACAGTTCCGTCCAAATGCTATGCTGTAAACGTACGACCTTCATCCCACCCAATATTTATTCCATTTGTCAATAGGGCATTGCTTGAGACATCGTATTCTAGTCTCACACATTTATGAACACCATAGAATTCTTATTTTACTATTTGCATTGCAGTTTCAAGTATCTTCGTCATCCAAGTTTATGTGATGAAACCACCACATCAGATTAACTGAATTTATTCAAGCAGTGAACAATTTTAAAAATATTAGGTTTTTAAGAAAAAAATCTGCAGAAACGTTTTGAAAGTTATCAGCATTTGCTTTTCAGAAATGACCATCAGCTTCACATTTTCGCCATCAATGAAAATCAGTAATTGTGGTTTAATAGAACATATCAGGCTGGTAGTGAAGAAACAATTCAATTTAAACAATATGATGACAGTATTAAACTTGTATAATATTATTAATGTTTTTGCTATTTCCCTTTGTGAACGTGAATCTTTAAAAAAAATAGTTGGTATATTACATAATATGACCGTAATGGCTGCCACTGCCAGACAAGCTTCATTACCTATCTGTTGTGATTCCATTGATGTATGATAAGAAATTACCTCCAGGAGCTCAGTTCTTTTTCCACAAAGTCTGATCTTAAATTTGATTATTTTATTTGTTAGATTTTGTTCGATTAAAATGTTTGGTATTTAACTAGATCAAACTCGATTCCCTTGAATTAAAGGTTTTTATTATTTTACTTCATTCTCTTATATTGTACTGAAATTCGGTCAGAGTATACGTGTTACATTTGACAAATTTCGTAAATAAGTATAGCTTACATGATTAAACTATTTAAAGAGTAAAGACTACTACATCTTTACTAGATATCTCAAAGCGCCAGCGGCAATATTCCAAGGATTCCAGTATCTGAATCCGGAAGTATCTTTGTACAGAGAAAAGTGCTAAATTTTATGTGTATATTTTTGAAATGTTTTGTTATTTATTGTTGTCTTACTCAGGTAGCATTTTAGCTTTGTAGCTGGCTGGTTTTTTGAAACCCTTAAAACTTTGCTTGCAATGTTTTGGAATGAAAGAGAGAATGAATGAGATAGCATTGTTATTTACGGATGCGTGGTTATAAAACAAATAGTGAGATTTTTTTATGCATACAGTGGGTAAGGAAAACGATAATATTTTTCTACATAGATGGAAAATGTACCGTTATGATTGGGATATATACATAGAATGAAGATATGGTTCTACATATCAGGAGAGAAACCAATGCATAATTTTACATTTTAATAGCTTTATTAAACAATCCTAGGTTTACTCCAAGACTAACGACAAAATTTCAATGTAGCCTTTATTAATTTGTTTTGAATACGATGTAGAGTGATACTTGATGTTTTCTACATTTATAGTGAGCTTATTCTGTAATACATGTATAACAAACCATGTGATTGGATGGCTTCAGAAAATTGCGTAAAAAATTCCTGGACAAGATCTATAACATCCACAGTGGTTTAAAGCAGCAGAAGAAATTTCTTTTTCACAGCTTGCATTTTTCACCTGTCTGGATGAAAAAAATGCTAATTTAGTTTTTTAGACTTCATCAAACCACTCAGAAATTCCTACCTATTTCTGCAGTATGGAAATTTAATGAAACTGTATGTATATATGGATATATACAGTAAGGTGTTATCCCTATCGGCTAACCGTCCAACTTTGAACTCTTGTTGATATTTTATGTATATACATGTTACAGTTGTTGCAAACGAGTAATTTTAACAAAGAAATAAAACTATTTGTTTTGAAAAAAGTTGTTTCTTTTACTAAGCTAAATATCGTTTGGTTAACATCAGTATTACACCTGTGTCTATTGGCTTGGTAACGGAATTGATCCATTACAATCCTAACTACAAAGCTACTTGTTGTAACAATAAGAGTTACCCTTCCAAAGATTTCACTTCTAAACTAGCGTTTTTTACTACATTGATTCGGCACAACTATTCAAAAAGAAAGTACACCATGAAAATATCATCTTTTTGGAAGAATTTTAAAAAGTACACAATGAATGAGCAACGAATTACTATTTCAGAGACACCCCTATTTAATTGAAGTTAAGTTCAATGTAGCTTCTCGCTAATTGTTGTTGGCTGTTCTCCAAAAATGCCCGTCTTTTTAAAGCCATATTCCTGTAACCAGATTTGCAAGAACTGTTTATATTTCATTAGAACAAAGCGCCAAAAAGGTAAAGCATAGCTAAAATTTGACCAAATTTCCTAATATTCCAATGAAATTTGCATCCCTAAAAGAATATTAAATGTTTCTATCAAATACAATTAACACCCAGTTTCAAAAAGGGATTTGTTTTGTTTTTATTTTACATTTTATTTTATCAAAATACGCTGATGACAAAAGTAAAAGGCGAACATTTTATAAGGGCATTCTGATTTAGCTTGGATGGAAACTGAGATCAATTCATGAACGGAATTTATAATTAAATTGTGAGTCAATATTTCATCCAACTTTAATCTGTGTTTCATATACTAAGTGGAAAGCCAATTAATGTCAAAATCGCATTTCCACACTTTCATAGCAGCAAAAAAGGGAGAAAAGAAAAGAAAAAAAAACCTAGCAGAGGTTTGTCTTTTGACCATAATTTCAAATACAGTTGGTTTGTCAAAATCAGTGAGACAATTGGATATCGTGGATAGCAAATACCTGAATTCGTCATGATTAACCCGCGCGTTTGTCTGAAATCTTTGAATATAATAATGATACAAAAGGAGTTCTCTATAGATTATTGTGTCTTTTTGCTGTGTAACTTCTATACAGGCTTTGAGAGTTAGGACTTCACGACAGGTACTGCATGAAGAACATGATAAGTAAACCGTGTCAGGTACCTGTTCTGGGTCCAGGTTTTGGGAATTAGGACTTCACGACAGGTACTGCATGCAGAATATGATAAGTAAACCCTGTCTGGTACCTGTTCTGGATCCAGATTTTGAAAATTAGGACTTCACGACGGGTAGTGCATGAAGAACATGATAAGTTCACCATATCAAAGTACCTGTTGTGCATCCAGGTTTTGAGAATTAGGTTATTCACGATGAGTACTGTATGCAGAGCGTGATAAGTTAACCCTATCAAAGTACCTGTTTTGCATCCAGGTTTTGAGAATTAGGAATTCACGTTACATACTGTATGTAGAGCGTGATAAGTTAACCCTATCAGAGTACCTGTTCTGCATCCAGGTTTCTTTAGGAGTCCGTGTTATCCGATTTGTAGTTCTTTTCCGTTTTTATTTTTGTTTATACTGGTGTTGTCCCGTTATCTTGAGCATCACAACCATTTAATGCTAATATTTGATTTCAGCTCCTCGTCCCTTCCAACACTAGTGATACCCATGGGTTGGGTTACTTACTATTTAAGGTTTCTGATAGACTAACCCCACTGTCGTGGGTTCGAGATCTGCTCATACCACTTCATGTGTTAAGATTGCCAGACACCTGCCTACCCAAGGTCGGGGGTTTCACCGGTCCAGCTGGATTGCTGCCGGGTTTTCCTTCCCCTTATAACTATGATATAGTCACGATATAACTGAAAAAATCGCTTAAAGTGCCGATAAACCCCAACAATCCATCCATCTATCTCTTTGTTTGTTCTACTCTATAGACAAAGTATTTTATTTTGTGTGAGTAACATCTGTTTCTGGAACTATTTAAATTACATATTTGTTTTAATTACTACCTAAAAATAAATGGTTCATCGTACAAATCGATTGATGTGTCTTACGATAAGAATGATTATGACACATAGACGTCGAACAACTTTAATGATGAAAGAGGATATCAAAATAAAATTGGGTTACCTTATTCATCTTTAAATACTGACATTCTACACAATTGTAAGTATTATTAAGGATTTCATAGCTATATGAGAGACTTTAACCCTGCTTTACTCTTCTTGTAACAGGACTGTGGTATGAAAAGTTTTAGATCCAAGTTAAGAAACCGTGTCCACGTGGATTTAATATGCATGACAATAACAAATAAAGACACATGTACAATTGTATTATTCAGGAGATTCATTTCCTGGATAAATTTCTGTCAAAACTGACCTTTGAATTTCTAATTTTCTCCAGTTTATCTCCATACCATACCTTATTCTCTGTTTCCGGCTACGTCTTTGATGTCACAGACTTGGAAGGTCCGACTGGCGATTCAGCTCTTCGTAGTCTACTGAATAAATTATTTTAAAAGTACATCCATACATGTATGTTCTTTCCAAAGGAAACATATCCCAGTATGTCAATAACATTCTTTGCGTTTTGGGGGAGATTCATACGATTGAATACTCCTGAACTGACCATATCAACGGGCATCTTGATAAATTGGTAACCATTAGACGTAGAAAATGCAGACATTTGTTTTCACTTATTTTCAACAGCAATTTGGTAATATCTATTCTGTATAATAATGACCTTTTCGTGACTTTGCTCACATTAATTCGATGTCTCCCAAATTACTTTCAGAATTAGTAACGGAGTTTACTGTCTTGATCTCTATGTAAAATTTGTTTGTGTTGTCATTCTTCTTTACAATTACTACTGGCCAGGAAGGTTCAATAATGCCAGTTTCCTACATCCTTTGTACTTCTTCATACATAATCGGTGTCTTTTAAGTATGGTATGTTGTATGGTTAAAAAAATTGGTAGATTTATCTTTACATCAATAGTATATTCGGTAAGATGTGTCATTTATGGTCGTTCCGTGAATATATTTTGGTACTTTAGTAACATCAAAATTCCCATTGTTCTTCCTTTAAATAGTTGATTTACTTAAGTCTATGTATGTTTTCATCCCTGTTAAGTAAAGTTCGAAGATACCAAAGGGGCAACCAGAAACCGTAAATCAAAAAAAGAACAAACAAGGCCACGGGTTAACAAAGACATAAAGATATGCATTGGTTACAAAACATAACACAGAAAACTAAAGACAAAGCAACACGAACCCCACTAAAAACCCGGGGTGATATTAGGTGCTCCGGAAGGGTAAGCATTTCCTGCTCCACTGGGGGTACTCGTCGTGTTGATCATGTTAAAATCCGGGAATAAGTCTCATTCAGTGGTAAGTCATGAATAAGGAGAGAAGAACGGGACTGTGATTACGACAAACGGAACATCTCAGTGCTCATTTGTGACGCAAATATTTCGTAACGATCGACCAAGTCGTGGTGGCGACCGTAAAGTGATAACTTCAACTTTGCCATCAGGAACCCTTGGTTCAGTAGCTTCCATATAAGCAGCAACCTTCTACCAAGAAAATCCTGATAGGAAGCACAAGCTCTGGAATATCGTATAAGCTGAGAGATATATATATATGCAGGTGCTGCTGGAATGTTGCTCTACATAAATAGAAAGTTTGCAATGGAAAAATCGAAATCATCTCTTTTGTTCTAAAGTTTTGTTCTCAACCGGTCCACAT
>JAOXYJ010117213.1:0-11174 GCA_028566555.1 Lithophaga nigra
GGATATCCGTTTCACAGATGGCCAAAGATTTCTTCCTTCTACCGTAATCTATCTCGTTGCCCATGCCTGTTCCACACTTTATAATGAATTTTACTTTTTATTACAATCATGCTTACATATGGCTTGATTTTATTGTTAGCTGGAACATTGCTGAAGTAGGTTTGTTTTGTCTGTTAATTTGCAACCATGCTGGTTTGATAATTTTAGTCACATTCATGCTGACATATGGTACGCGAAAAGAATTTGAAGAGTTATAAAAACATTTAAATTTTGCAACCAGGGTTATCCTCCCAGGTCGTTCTTTTGTAAGTTATTTGTACAAGTGAATGTCATCTGTTAAATAAAGTTTTCATTTTGAGCATATAAGCAAAGAGTGAGCTTGTTGGCATGATGCTTTCAAAGATGTGTCATCTACAATTGAATTTTGTGGATATTATCAACATAATTGGTTTTGTTATCGTTGGCCCACTGATGTATCAAACATATCTGACTCTTCTATATCTATAGCCTTCTTTGAACTTTATCCAATAGTGATCGCGGGCGTTCTCTGGGGGAAGGAGTGGTCTGCTAAGATGCTTTTTTGACTGTGACAACTCAGCAACTGTTCAGATAATTACCAAATTAAGGTCGATCGAAAGAAACAAAAATTGTGAAATTAATGAGAACACTTCCATGTGTGCACAGTAGGTTCTTTGTAGACGTATGCGGCAGCTGATAGTACTGAGACTCATCATACTACAGGTTACAAAATATACCCAAAGTTTTGACTGTTTCAGGGTACTTTTTGGAAGCCACTGAAATGCCTCCAGCGTCTGAGAAATTGTTAACACGTTTTGTTGCTTTTATGGGGAATTAAAAAATTTTAAATATAAAACGATGAAACTTTATTTATGTGGGTTTAGGTATTTTGTCTTGAATAATATCTAGTCCATTAGAACAATATGTAAAACCTTTGATATGTTTACGAAGTATTTTAAATTTGTTTAAAAAACAAGAAGTATTTCTTAAAGAACTAGATTACCTATTACTATGTCTATGCTTTATAAAAGAATTATGAGCTTACGAAGAAAGTTTTTTAGCCATTTTGATAATGTAATGGTATAGACGGCTTGTGCTGTGGCCTCCTTTTGCCATCTTACATTGTGGTGAGTTAACAGTGCTTTGTAGTTTCGATTTTGATTCTGATGTTTGTGTTAATGATGTAGTAATTTTTATGATTACAATTTACTTCATTTGAAGAAATTTCAGACAAGGTATCACTATTTCCTTTTACAAAATTGGATATATAATTTGTCCTGTGGAAGCTCTTAAAAGTTATTATATCTGCGAAGATCTAAACCTTTTATTACATATAATGCTTTGTTCGTATCAGTTGATTGTAAACATTAGACACATTTTTTTTTATTTCGGATGTCAAATTATTTTGGCAATTTCAGGTCTTTATAGCCAAAATTATAATGGTCATTCGTTCAAAATTAGAGCAGCTACAACCGCTCAAGAGGTCAGCCTTTACGATCACTTGATTAAAACATTAGGCAGGTGGTGGGTTTGTTTTACCAGACATATTCATACTAGCCCTAATGTAACTCAACAAGCTCAAAATCAGCTTGCGTCAGCCTTTTTTGAATCTTTAATTCTTTGTACTTGCAAGAGAGGGAGTGTCTTATTTATAAACTTGGACTAACAGCTGCTGTGCACCTGTATTTGGACTCTTCGGTAAAATTTATTTTCTTTTATCTGTATTTTTATCTTATCCCCCAGTTTTGTGTACATAAATTCTCTTTTTTAACGAGAGGGATAGCTCTTGTTTATTGTTTATTATGTGTATGCAGCTGTTAGTTCCCGGTTTACCCAGTGTACATGTAATACGGTTTGTGTCATTAATAATTTTTTATTTATTACTAATTCTCCTATTAAACATCAGCTTTTTCCATTTGATTATTGTGAAAATGACTCACAGAACAAGTAATACTTGATGGCAATAGTTCACATAGCTTAGCCCTCGGCATCAAGGATGAAAAATATAAATGAGTTAGTGTTGTCCAATCCTATTTTAGTGTTGTACGTATTACTTAATGTTGTTATTCTTAACCCATTTGTGTGTTGGTTATGGTTTTGTCTTTTTGTCCAGACTTAGCAGTTGTTGATTATGATATTGGTATCTTCTACCTTTTCATAATTTCATATCATTTCCGATGAACTGTGCCATTAATATTCACAACATTATTGCTTATAATGTTTACTTCCTGTCAGCAACATTATTTTATTGCTTTGGTGAAACATAGAATCTTACTTTTTCAGCAATTGATTATCGTTTTTCTTCATTCGAGATAATTGAACCTCCCAATTTCGAGCCTACGCGAGAAATTGAAAGGTTTAACTATTGAGACGGTAGAAATATGATAATCAACTGCTAACAATGTGAGATTTTATTTCTCTGATTCTTTCAATAATAAAAATGCAATTAAAATGTGCACTTTGTAACATCAATGTCGGGACTGTTCTCCATCTTTTAGCGTAACTTAGGAAAAACTTTGTTGTTCTTTTTTGTGAGTTACGTCCCGTAACTGACATAAAAAACAACAAAGTTTTTCCTGCAATTTTACACGTTTAGGTGAAAAAAGTCGAGTGACGGTCCAATCCCGGACAATCATGTCGATGTGACAATTGAGTTCGTTCAATCAACGACAATTATTAAATTGTATACTTACCCTTTTCTGACTCTTTAAATATTTGTTTTCGTTTTGCATCACTTATTAATTCCATAAAGTAATTTTCATTACTTAGATAGGCTTTCAAAATAAATTCGATCCAGCTACGGTCTCAAGAAAAAACAGTAAATACCAACGAGAGATCAACACGCATTGATACATGAATCAAACGGTATCTCCCAAATCAAACGATGAGAAATCGCACAAACTCCCGACGATGCGAGACCAGGTGCGTCGGCAGGGTATCTCCTGCTATGCTAGCGTATTTCGTGTTCCATCCAGTGATAGTCAGATCCGAGAATCGTCAAATTCTGCAGTGTAGGACTCAGTCTTTCTGTCTAAGTCGAAAAGATATCATCACTAAGTACGGACACAGATACCTTGAAATGTTTCACCAGCTCATACTGACGGCCGTAAAATTTACGGGGGCATGATTTTAGTATACACGTAGTTATCTCAAATGTTGTTTGATCATTTTTTCTATCAACACTTTACCACTATTCAAAATGTTGTCATTGCATGAACAGGTTCTATCGTATGGTAGCATTTATGACACAAACATTCCATATGCAAGGACAGCTGGTGTATTGCTGCTTAAGAAAGAGGACATTTACTATAGGAAAATAACAGTGGTCTCTTAAATCAAAGATCACAAATAAATTTATTCAGGCAAAGATAATGCAAGTATTAGCAAAATACAATTACATCAAATAGAAAAAAAATAATAAAATAAATCTGTTTATAAAATGAAAATAAAGATGAATTTATTTCAAATGAAAATGAAAGTAAAAAGCAAACACTGCATCTCATGAATAAAGAAAAAAATCTACATTTAATTGAATAGCTGAAATACAAATTTTGAATTCAAAGGAATTAATGACGATACTATGGAACAGCAAGATAAAAAGACCCTGATTTAGTCTCGTGTTTTACTTGAGTTGAACGCCATTTTCAGATAATTAGTAATATCATGGCAATTATTCTAATTTTTTCCCCTTAACGAGTTACCTCTATCGCATAATACGTGAATAGACTGCATTATCATTTTTTGCCCTATGAAAAGCTAGGCTCGAACTAATGATCAAGAAAATCCCTTCTAAACTTTATCTAGATAAAGATAACTCTGATGAATGAGATTAAACCGAAATAAATGTGTATCTGACACGTACACGATAATCGTACATCTTAACAAATGCCAATAATCGTGGTCAACACACATTTCAGAATTATTTCCAATAACGGTTAGCGTATATCAGACAAAAATATATATTCATCGTCAAAGAATTTCTGATGAACTACCTCTAATCCTACTCAAATGATCTAAAAACGTCCGTAGAATGTATATATAATTGTACGTTTGATAATTTAAATATATTGACCAAGGCAAAACAATATCTAATGGATCAAAATGATTGTAA
Source organism: Lithophaga nigra (assembly GCA_028566555.1). Classification (NCBI taxonomy): domain Eukaryota; kingdom Metazoa; phylum Mollusca; class Bivalvia; order Mytilida; family Mytilidae; genus Lithophaga; species Lithophaga nigra. Next base: position 4,130 of record JAOXYJ010117213.1, read on the forward strand.
ATGTGGTGAATTTACCTCAATCTATATAAACATTCGTCTGATGAATCAGAACTATTCCAAGTAAATTAGTTTATGTGAAACAATACTCATCAATGGTGACCTATATGTGACAAAACATATGAATGTTTTATCTAATGTAAATTAGCACTAATGAAATTAAATGTACGAGTCATAACAGGCACCACTCAAGTTAAACACTGATCAAGCTAAGTTTACATCTCATGAAATAGCATCGATGAATTGAAGTGTACATCCTCCGAAAATTTACTTCTAATGAAATATTGATAATTACATGTACATCTCAAGTAAAAGTATTGATCACGATTATTGTACATTACATGAAACAACAGTCATTACACATGATAGATGCACATGGTCCACAAATCAAAGTATTTTGAAAAACGTACGCTGATTTCTCCACGTGCACATATTACGTGATTCTGATTTTCTTCTCGCTTGGTGGTTGGTTATCTGAGGGTGTGTCGCCGAGTTCAATAATTTCAATATCATTCATGTCCATGCCCTTTCGAAAGACTCCGGACATCAAGTCCTCATCGGCCTCTCGATTCGCAAATTCTTTCTGAAGAAGACAAGATGATTTGAAGTGAATGTATTAAGTTATCTATAAAATACAACCCTTTTTATGACATTTTTTCTTTTAAACACGGTTTTACGTGCACCTTATAAGAACTTATCGTCATTTGATGTAGTCTTTAAGGTTAACTATTTTATTAGTGCTTCTGTGAATAATAACAGCAACAAAACTGGCAACATGATGTATTAAAATCTACCAGTTAAATAAAGCGAATTCAAATTCTCGTTAAATTCTAACACATCGGCCAAAGTGATACCCATTAGCACTGATATCAAAATATAATGTCCAAATAAAGACTGTGCGAAGCTAGAAGAATTTACCAAAATTTTCACTCACTGCAATATTTGTCACGAAAGATAAACAGAAACTACAGTACAACTCAGTTAGTTGCTTTGTTTGTTATCTGGTTCAGTACTCTTGCTTAATGATTAGCGGTCATACAGAGTGCAGAAAATTGAGGTTCGAATCTCAGTCAGGAGAAACCACTTTCTACTGCTATATTAAGCACCACTATGGAAAACTACCAGTAATTGGATGGCTGAGATTCAGAATAATATTACTCATTGTGTTGTATCTCTTCTGTGCTTTGCCCCTCTGGCATAACACCATAGACCAGCATGCTTGGCAGTTATCAACGGCCATTAAAATAGAAATGAAGCGTTATAATATGCTTTCTCTCTCCCAAACTGAAAAATTGTTGTCAAAAGAATATTTACTCACTTCCTAATTTTAAAATAAATAATAAATTATGTAAATGTGACTTGTAACGCATATATCAGTACCAATTCAAGATCAAAGGTTTCATTGGTCTTTCGGACCTACCCCCCCCCCTCCCCCAGCAAGTTTGATCTTCATGATAAAAAGACGCTGGAAATAACGATAGGTCCAAACTACTTGCCCCAATCAAACTATCATTTGCAAATTACCAGCTATAAACAACCGGTAAATTCATCGAAAATCTACAGAAGTTGTCCGGTCGGTAAAGAAATGTTTGCTGATTATCTGAAGATTATTATGAAATTAACATTCAGAACAACTGATAGAAGACAAACAAACGGAAATTGTATATTAACATTTTGCCAAATTTTAACATGTTATCTGTTATTTCAAAGAACGTATATTCAATATAATATATTTACGAAGAAATGTCTTGCTGCTCTGGTAAATTCAATTAAACATATATTTGTGCTGATATATTATGTGTTTGGACTTTTGGCATTGATTTTTGCATAAGAAATCGAAATCGTTTTATCATGATAATCAACTTCAAATCTCATGGCTGGTCCGCTTTATTTCAGCATTTATTCTAAATGCGTATTAATTCACGCATCATTCATCAACGATTATTACCCTTAGGATATTTTTTATGAAGTCATGCAATGTTCATTATGGACATGTATGGAAAATTCTGTATCTAGATAAGTGACAATATCGGAAAGAGGAAAATGGTGGAAAATCAACTAAACCTTGCATTGTACGATACAATGGATCTAATGCATGTAAAAGTGCAAATTCGAAGTTAACGATCACATCAAATTAAGCTTATCACTTCCTGAAGAAATCAAGTATTATATTTACTTTTACTGTAGTAACTAATACAATTGAAACCTACTTTGAAAATTAACAAGCATAAGGACAAAAAATGGCCTTTATCATAACTCTCTCTTTAATGTAATGTAAAGTTTAAAATATACATGAACGTTTTGTTGTTTGTATTCACCTTTGCATCTTTATAATTTAATTTGTGTTTACTGGCGAATAAAACTTCTGATTTATCTACTGAAATACATGTAAGTAAGGCTTCAGTATGGTCAACGCGTACGAAATGTACAGTTCAGTAAAATACTAAATTTAAATCATTTCTTTCAAGTTTGAAATTTAGCATACATTTAATTTTATATTCATCCGAAATGAAATTAAATTTTTCGCTGGTGTGTAGCATATCTTTAGCAAAAAATAGATTAAACAGGTTCTGTGTTCTCATCTGTTATTGTTTACAGGTTTAAGTACAGATTGGTTCAACTCTTTCATCAAAAACATACGTCACGTATTTTGTTAACATCAAGGACCTATTTTCTTCCAGATAGAAGCAAGCACGTGCGTTCGAATTTTAACATACAAATGGTTTCTCGTTAACAACCATTACTTTCATATCCTTACCCTAACTTTAATCTGGTTATATATACAGGGTAATACCACAATAATGGCACTTAATGTCATGTCCGGTTCTTGTAGGGATTCTCATAGTTCTAGCTTTAGTTTTAGTGTGGTTTCTGTGTTTACCTCATTGTTTGTGTTTGTATTTGATTCCTTTGATTATGGCCTTTCCAGTTTTTTGGATGTAATGTTTTGTGGACGTCGTAAATCTTCTCATTCTACGTATTAGGTTGTTAGAATAGATCACCCATATTTCATACATCTACAGTAATACGGCCGTCTGACGCCGTGTAATAAAATAACAAAACTGGAAACAAATAAATAAATCTTATTATTGTATAGATGACGATGAAAGAACTTTTTTCGAGTGAAAGAAAAGTCTATATTACACTGTGGTGACGTCACCATGTGAAAAATCATTGCGTACCCTGTAACGAAAGACGCAGTGCAGATGGGTGCAGATGGGTGCAGACATAACCAGATCAAAAGTTAATTTAATCCTTTAATTCTGACCAGACCAGCAAAGTAACTTTAGCCTTAACCAGCAAGCAAGTCTGATCTAGGCTAAAGCAATACTCCCTAAGAACGTGTCTAGATTAACATGATTAACAAACCAGACTACGACGAGAGCAAGTTGCTTTACAGATTTACCTTTAAATTGCAACGTCATAGATCTTGAATAAAAAAAATGATGTTCATTTTTGCCTTTCTGTTCAAACACTGTGATAGAAAGAGAAGAAATTAATTATATAAATTGCCTGATTTGGAACAGAGACATATTAAACCAATAATTATATGGCTCCGTTTAAAACAATTACGTTGTCAATTTGTATTAAAGTTTCACAATTTTCCGTATCGATTTACCATATATTTGTAATTTGACTAAAATATTTTACACCTGTCAGAAAATCGTCTCCGACCTAATTGAACTAAAGATAAAACAACATAGGACGTTAAGCAATATACCACAACTTAAATAAATCTGTGTTCCTTTTCCGCACATTCTGTCAGTACATGTGTACACCTACAGTTCCGACAAGTCGAAAGTTGACGATTCGCCAGCCTATATTGACCTCTCAGTAGTGACGCTTGATCCCTCGGTCGAATCACTGGCAAAGCTCGGCACCTTTCTGCTAGCAAAAACTTGACGAAAGACATTCTTTTGCTAGTGAGAGATGACCCTTCGACAGCCGAGCTCTGTCTGTTGCTAGCAAGCATCCGACTCCTATATAGTCTATAGTCTTCCAGTATTAAAATCAACGTTTTTGCCAGTTTTAATTTTTTATATTTATTCAATTTCTTCATTTCTATTTTTTTCATTTTTATAAAGGATTTATTCTTTTTATAGAAAAAATGCTCATTGTATAATTATGCAGATGTTAATACCTTGTTAAAATCAGATAAATGTCTACAAAATGTTATGACATGATTGGAGGAAGATAGTACTGTGGGTTCATTTATTTTTGTGGGTACCAATTTTTGTTGTTTCAGAAAAATATGTAGTTTCCAGGGTACTTAATTTCGTGATGTTTCTTGTTTTCTCTTAACAAAGTAATCAAAATTGTGTATTTCGTCGAATACTTGATTTTGTGGTTTGCTTGTCCCTACGAAATCCACGAGCATTGGCATACCACGAATAATAATGAATCTGCAGTAAATTATTGATAAAATAGTTTTCTGAAGTTCCAAGTTACCGCTGTTGGCAACATAAACACATGAAAAAATTTAGATGGTATACAAATTTCTTGTGAGAATGAAGTTAAATTGTTGGCTGCAACCAATAATTTTAAATTAAATTTTAATGTACACATATCAAATATCTGCAAGAAGGCTCCAAGGCAATAACATGTTTTGAAAAGAATAGGCAGGCATTTAAGTCGACTCGGTAAATTAATGATTTATCATTCATCATGTTAAATTTTAGCTACTGTCCATTAACATAGCATTTTTGTAGCGAACAGGATACCAGAAAAATCCAGAAAATTCAGGAACGTACACTCCAGTTTTTTATGGCGAATTCACTGTTCTTATGAACTATTATTGGAAAAATTCAAACTACTGTCTCTCACAACTCACCGGATGCGCACGATTGCCTTGGAGACCTTCAAGATAATAAATAAAAGAGTCAGATATTTCCGCCAGATTTGGTAGTTCTTACAAAACACATATAATTTCTGGTATGTTAATACAGCTGAGGTACTCAGACTTAAAACTTCTACATATAGTAGGAAATCATTCAGTTATGAGGCAGCGCGGGTATGAAACTCACTTTGAAATGAGGCAAGGATTATGACCTTATTCGATCAGTTCAAAACCTATATTAATAGCTGGTGTCGGGGACAAAAATGCAACCGTAGTGCATGTAAATTCTACTCAGTGCTACTTCACTTTGCATCTGCTTCTGCTTGGTGTTCTTTATACTTAGTTTATATGCTAAGTTGCTTTTTATGTTTCAATCTCTTCATTTATGTTTAGTTGCTATTTTTGTGCTTGTATTGCTTAAATGCTATTATTTGCTTCCAATTACTGTGCGGAGATCTTAGACAGAGGCAGGGCGAGGCACTTGCTACTGTACCTGGGACACTGTCCAGATCTCTTCGCAGTCTTTGCCTGCAAACTTTTTATTGTGCTGAATGCGGTTTGCTTTTAACTTGCATGTCTATTTATATTCTGTTTGTATATATTTTATAGTCGGTTATAAGAGCTCTTAAGGGCTCATGTTTTAATTGTTATACGTATATATTTGCCGACTTTAGATAAAATTTACATACTTACTTACTGTGAAGTGTTTTAAAAAGCGTTTATCATAAGCTATATAAACTGGGATGAATATACATATAGATTAGAAATTTAAACGAAAAACACGTTTTTAAAAAGGTACTACTTTGGAAGATACAATTATTTTTTGGATGGCCAATTGTTTGCCAACAGTTTGAACATTTTCAATCTGCCAATGGGACCTGTGTGGTTACGAACTCCCTAGAAACTAAGGAGTGTCTCCTTCGTGCACAGCTCTGTCCTTAGCTGGTTTTTGGTTTTATTTTTTGGCTGTTTTGGCATTTATTTTCGCTCTACAACCTTCTATTGTTTTGGTTTTCAATATTTTTAGGCCTCGAGCACAACTGATTAGACATTGTTTGTCGAAATGCGCATATTGTGCAGTAAGTTTGGTATCACAGATTATTACTATAAAGAGGCAAAACACTCTATGTATAATTACTTAAAGATATATTGCCCCATTTAGGAACTTGAATTGTTACAACTCTATTGAGACTGAATTTCATATAATATATTGGTACGTAACAGTATAAAAGGGCAAAATACATTATGCATGATTACGTAAAGATTGAGTGCCCCGTTTAGGTACTTGAGTTGTTACAAACTCCATTGAGACCAAATTTCATATAACATAATGGTACACTACAGTATAAAGGGGCAAAATACCTTATGCACGATAACGTTTAGACTGGTTGCTCAATTTTGGGACCAGAACTCCCTTGAGACTGAATTTCATATAACATATTGATACGTAATAGTATCAAGTGCGTGTTATAAGGGTGAAATAATTAATCTCCGAATTGGTGTATTTTTACATAGAAAAACTAAAAGTAAATATTAAATTGGCGCTTATCTCAATTATAATCAACAGTTATAAGAAAATAATGATAATATGTTAATATTTGTTGATTTCTACCAAATTTGTGGTATTATTTCATGCTGGATGACTGTCTTCCCCTATACAATCTCGTAGTTATAATATAGCTAAAAAACATAGTTGAAGATGATAAAAACAATAAGCCAAGAGAGAAAACAAAAACAAATTTACGTTTTTCAAAAGCATTACAGCTACTTAACTTGTTTCCAGGTCAGGTTATAAAATGTGTACATGTGAGTTTACTTTAGACAGTCTATCTAAACCAAACCAGACCGAGGACAAAATTTGCCCTCAAGTTAACTTAGAAACCTGTTTAAATCCTTGTCCTGTCCAGGGAATTGTCTGAAGTTGACTTAAGACAGTCATAATGTTTAGTCCTCAAGTTAACTTACTGTTCAGGTTACAGATGGGTGCAGACCATGCCTAACATTGCGCTAACGCTAGGTTAACGGAAAGTGCACAGAAATCCTTGTTAGCTCTGTCTGGTAAGTGAACGCAGCAGACGCATGTTTACTTAAATTACGTTAACGGGGCAAATCTGACTACTACGTGCACGCGCTCGTTCACTTTCATGTGCACCTCAATGTGAACTATTCTTCTGACAACTATGTGCACGCACCCGTTCACTTTCATGTGCA
>JAOXYJ010117323.1:0-11174 GCA_028566555.1 Lithophaga nigra
TTTTTTTTTTTTTTGCTTCCGATAGAATCATTTCTGCAGCTTGAATGTAAGATAGTAAGAATCTAATAATCTGTATGGCGAGCTGTCTGAAAAAAGTGTCTGCACATTTTTTTTTCTGATTCTTTCACCAATTGTCTTTGTTTATTCATGTTTTGGTTTTGTCTTTCAGTACTCTTCAATTTTTGTTGCAAAACAGTTAAGTGAATATTACCGATTATATTCTTTCCTCAAAACTCCATATTCATTAATTCATATGGCAAATTCATGTTGTTTTTTTTTCTTCAAAAAAGTACATTAGTTTGCAAATTACTTATGTAGAGATATAATTTTATGAACAAAAAGGTACATGTTCTAAGTGTGAAAAATGTTTAAATTTTCAATATATCATACAAAACCATGTTTCTCAGACTTATTTCTGAATTTAAATTCATATGTAATTTGTATATCTTTGCAACACATAAACAATATGACTTTTGTTTTTCAAAGGGAGGTAATCCAAAGTATTCATGAATCACAAAAAAGCCCGCTTTAGGCAGGAAAAAGCTTGACGTTTGCTTTTCCAAGCCTTTGTTGGCCTGACATTTTATCCGAAGATTTGAAACACATTTTCCTATGAATAATTTTAGATTCAGCCTATCATTTTCAGTTTTCGGAGAGATATTAGTGTAAAAATCTATGCCGTGACATCACTAACGGTGTGAAATGTCAACTTTAGAGAGAGATATTTTGTAAAATAATTTCCTTTTTTCTCTCTTTAAGGAAAATAAATTTTCTCAGATCAACAAAAATAAATGGAATTCGTTGTTTTGTTTATTTTGGATCAAACAAAGGAACTATAGATGATTTTTCAACCCCTTTAATTTGATAAAAAGTGACATTGTTTTTTCAATCACGTGACTCCATTGTTGTCGATTACTTGGGGGCAAATCGTAGTCTGCTGTCCGACTTTCACGTTACAGTAAATTTCGTCTATGACGTTTCGCATACAAATAACCTTGAAGGTTTATTCAGTTGAAAAAAGGAAGAAAAAATTTTGTCCTTGTGACTATTAGTGGTGATGTCAGCTATTGCATGCTCAATTTTTCTGGCTGTAAACCATAACGACCTAAAGTTTAGTGACATGTTCTCGTTATCGTAGTCGTTACCCGTTCTTCATAACTGTTTTCGACTAGTAACTGGCTTTATACACAGGGCGACGGGTGACATATTTGTAGCGGGATATGTTTACCCTTTCGGAGCGTTACTCAACAACACTGTAGGCTATATAACTTAGAAAAATGTGTAGAATTTTACTGAATTATAATTCATGCCGATATACAAACGCGTCAATAGCTGGTCATGTGATTTCGTACAAATAAAGCGGGGCAAAGTCACCCGATTGTTTTAGTAAATTATAAGCAAATTAAAAAGTCGAAGTCACGACCAACAACAATCTTGATAAGTTTTGCAAATGCATAATATGAAATAGGTACAACTCATCTTCAAATTTACTTTGTTTACTTCATTCTGTACTGCGCATTTCTGTTCAATGAACAAAGCCACGTAATCATTCAACGTCATAAAATTCTTTTGAATGAACAACGTGACTCATTAATTACGTGTAGACCTATGATTCTCTACATCAGTTAACTGAAGTAAAAGAGTACAATTTTCTTGAAAACATTATTGACAATGAAGGAACATTTAAGAGATCAATGCAGGAACTTTCTAGAAAAATCCTGTTTTTTTCTTTAAGAAAGTACATGTCTGACTTTACACATATTCCAGTAGATCTATCCTGTAAATTATTTGACTCAATAATTACGTGTAGACCTATGACAACTGTATACAACAGTGAAATTTGGTTTATGAAAGAATATTTTACTATTTTTAAAGCTAAAAACAGATTCAGGATACATGGATTAAATAATTAAGCGTGAGGTCGACAAAGAAATCGACAGGACTCGCATCTCCATATAAAAAGCACGTTTTTTAATCTTTTCCACATTGGGAGGATCTTTTTTGTTCCGATAGCAAATTCAACATAGCGGTGAGAATCAATAATTTGTTTTGATTGGCTTAAATTTCAAAGATCTTCTTTGTCAGGAACCACATTGCTGATGGAATTGTTGCATGGTATGAATGATCCTTGGGTGGTCCTCTACCAAGTTTGTGTTTTTAGCGCTGATCGGAAATCCAAGATGGCCGCCACCGCGAGTCAAAGTTTAACATTGAACTCTATGGGAAAACACTTGAAAATCTTTTTGGGAACGACAATGACTTTTGAAGCTAAACATTGGGAGGTCCGTCGTCGTCCGTCGTTAGCTTTTTATAATTGCAATCTTCTTCTCTAAAACCGCAATGCCAAATGGAACCAAACTTGGCAGGAATGTGCATTGAATAGTTCTCTACAACATTTGTGTTTTTGGTGCTGATCGGAAATTCAAAATGGCTGCTAGGGCCAATAATGTGTTCTGATTGGCTGAAATTTCAAAGATCTTCTTGTTAGAAACTACACATCCGATGGAATTGTTTCATTGTGTTTGTGATCTTTGGGTGGTCTTCTACCATGTTTGTGTTTTTGGTACCGATCGGAAATCCAGGATGGCCGCCACTGCAGGACAAAGTTTAACACTGGACCCTATGAGAAATACACTTGAATATATTCTTCTGCGAACAACAATGACCACTGAAGCTAAACATATCCATAAATGTTCATTGGAAGGTCCTTTTATCAAAAGTGTTTTTGATGCCGATCGGAATTCCAAGATGACGGCCATCGCGGGACATAGTTTAACATTGGACTCTATGGGAAATGCGTTTAAAGATCCTTTTCTATGAAACAACTATGACAGTTGAACTGAAACTGTGCATGAATGGTCATTGGACAGTCTTTTACCAAGCATTCGTTTTGAGGCAAATCTAAAATCCAAAATAGACACCACTGCGTGACATACTTTTAACATTGGACTACATGGGAAATAAACATAAAGATCTTCTTCAAAACAATTGAGTAGCTAAACTGATACTGTGTATGAATTTGTCATTGTATAGAGCTCTTCCAAAATTGTGTTTTTGGTGCTGATCTGAAATTCAAAGTGGATGCCACCGCAGGACATAGTTTAACATTCTAAGTTCCCTATGAGAAATTCATTTAAAGATCATCTTCCTAGAAACCACCAATTCAGTTGAACTGAAACTGCGCATGAATGGTCATTGAACAGTCCTTTACCAAATATGTTTTGGTGATGATTTGAAATGCAAGATGGCCACCACCGGGGACATAGTTTGTCATTGGACCCTATGTGAAATTCGCTTATAGAACAACCGCGATATTTCAGTTTCTTGTGAATGGGTCAGGGTAGAACCAGATGAGCCTCTAGTTTTCAACTAGCCTGGGATTTTGGGGAGGGACACCATTAATACGTCAGCGGGCTCAACCACTTGGACACTCAGCCTTGAACTATTAGAAAGCTATGGTTATTTTCAGGTAGTATGACGACAAGAATCTGACAGACTATTATGTTTTGTAACCGTGTCCAGTTATTTTGAGACTGATTCGTTTGTCTAAAATGTTCCGAATGGACAGACCTCTCGAATTTGCGTAATAACAATATTTAAGTAGATCTGTTTATGAATAATTAGGTGAATGATGCAGGCTTATAAACCTTTAGTGTACAATATGTCTTTTATGAAATAGGTGAAATGGGCAATCCTGTTAACATTAATGTCAGCCAGTTAACACCAGACAAAAGGAGACAGTATGACAAGTTATATAAACTTAATGCATTTAATCAGTATTCCAGTGACATGATATCCTTCCACAGACGGTTAGCAGATATAAGAAATGATGAGTAAGTATTGAACATTATTATACTTTAAGTTGGTTTACCACTGTTTGTTTTTCGATTTAACTCCATTGTGCAAGATTTGAGCAGTTCGCGTTCCATTATAATACAAAGGTTGTTTGACGATTTTACTTTTAAAATAGATTTTAAGACAATTTATAGAAGGCATATTTTTTACATTATGCAAAGAATTCCAAAGTCTTATTGTTGATGGTAAAAAGTAATTGGAGTAGAGAAACGTTCTAGTGAATGGGGACTGGATTACATCGGAATTTCGAGTATTGTAAGTAAGAATTTCAAGTCGATTTGATACTAAAGGTATGGGGAGTCAAGCTGTTAATCATTTTACACAAATAGGTAATTCTATGGGCTTCACGTCTTTCGCCGAGTTTTTGCCATCCGGTTTCAGTATATAAATTATTAATTGTCCTTGCTGTCTCTATCCGTTGTCGCGTACTTGGGGAATTAATAACTAATATTTGATCTTTTCATGCATTTACTTTCCTAATTATAAAAATGAAGTGCGTCCACCACGGCATGCAGCGAGAGAGAGTGAAAGAGTTAACATGTGCTATGTGAAATATAATATGATATGATATTACTATTTATAAATCATGCCGGAGAACATCTGTAATTCGAGTACGATATATACTGAACTTCCAACAACCATAAAGCAAATCAATCATATAACATCCCCGCCCCAAAAGAAATAAAAGACATTAAAATTTTAAGATGGTTGTCGGTAAACGCAATTCAGATTTAACAAAAAACTCAATATAAACGAAATTAACAACATGCATCTACGCCTCCTTGCCTTCCCATTTCTCCACTTGCGACTACCACATATTTCTTCATTGTAATGATCAAATTTCTTCGTCATTCTGGTCAATGAAAATGAAACAAACAAACAAATGAATCACTAATATTACTGCGTAACTGAGGAATAACCACAATGTATTTGATATACCTAACAGAGACCTGAAACTCTTTATATTTCAAATAATACAATCATATTTAACTGAATTTCTTGTAAACACAGATCCGCATATCCCTAACATACTCACTTTCACACAATCACATTATATGAAACTGCAAGTTTTATTTCTAGAGCAAATCGAACATCCTCATGTACACAACTATGAAACGACCAATTACAGGAAGAGTTTACAACATTGAAAGAGAAAGGTGGCAGACGCACGTTGAAATCACAATCAACATTCAATAACTATAGAAAAAATACAAAAACTGTCAAACAGTTCAAAACATTGTTAGTTTACAAAAAATGTAGAAAAGTTCCGTATTTCAACATGTAAAATATATACATGTATTGGTTCCTCAATATTGTGTTAACAATGGCGATGCAGTCATCACCGATTATAATGTCTCATGCACAACAAAGATTTTTGTGGCGATGCAGTCATCATCGAACGTTGAAAATGTCAAACTTCAAAGGATGTCGAACTGCAAAAGATCACGGGACTATGGCGATGCAATCATCACCTATAATGCGTAAGAAAGCTTCGTCAGTTGTACAATTATTAGATGTGTGGTGATGCAATCATCACCGACAAATGAAACAGACACGTCGTGGAAATAGGAATATTCTTCAAACTCATGAAATGACAAAGACATACATAAGGGAAAGTCATAATTTTGCGAGACAATTCTCACCGAAATCACTTAGTCAGTTAATGGCGGCGGTCTAGATATTAATAAATCCTGTGTTTTTAGAGAAAGTTTCATAAGCGGGAACCACTGAGCATTGTGGGCAGGCTCACCAACCAACTGTATCAGATACACAAATTCGTTATTATTCTGTCTCTTTTTAGCCTAGAACTCTCTTAACTTTTGGAAAATGTTCATTGTCAGACAGGCTTAACAAACCATCCATTACAAATTTTCATCCCGATATCTGACAGGTTTCTGAATATTTCGTTTCGAGCGAACTGTTGCTTTATCCGTTTTTTCTTGGTTGGGATCCGTGTTATCATTTCCTGATTGTGAAGAGGCTGACTGATCAGTTGAGACTGTACCGGTGTTATTTTCGGCATCATTGTGTTGAAAGCAATATGCGGGATTATGTATTCTTATGTGAGCTTACATGTACAGGTCGCCTAAATTTCTTTTGTCCTGATGGGTCTCGAATTTTAGTCAGATGTTTACTTGGGATATCATTGACAATATAAGGTCCACTGAAAATGGGTTGTAATTTCCGTGCAGGCCCAACAGGCTCTTTTTGAAGGTAAACATAATCTCCTACACCTCATTTATCGGATGAATTGTTTGATTTTCGCTCTCCTCCATTCTTCAACCTGATGTTTCCGCATTTTCCTTGACTAAATCCCAAATATAATGTAACTTTTGGGTAATATCTTGCATATATCGTTTGTATTAGCGTCGTATTTGACGGTACTTAAAGGAAATGACGGGCGCTTTCCATACAAAATTTCGAAGAGGAAAAATCTAAACTACTATTAACAGAGGAGTTCATGGAAAACACAACGGAACTGATTGCTTCCTCCCATTGTTTACCTTTGAGAAATGAGCTATAATCCGTTCTACTAATGTGTGATGTTGTCGTTCACCCGCACCTAAACAATGGTGCGCGAAGCTACGAGTAAATTCCTGTGTTACCTCTAATAAACGACAAAGTCCTGACGTACACTTACAAATAAATTCTGTTCCTTGATCTGAAATCAATATCTGACACACACCAAACTGTGTGAACAAATGTAATATATCGTAACAAACCGTAATGGCGTCATTATTCCGCAACGAACAAGCAAATAAAAATTTACTGAACATGTCTACAGCTGTAAATATATAGGAATTCCCATTATTAGACAACACTGGAAAAGGACCGCAAATGTCAACTTGCCATACCTGAAATGGCTCGGCTGGCGTTGGAAACGACACTATCTTATGCTTTGTTTTCACATTTGACACTTTACGAATTTGACATGAATGACATGTCTGGACATACTCAGTAATAATTTTTCCCATGCGCGGGAAGAAAAAATGTTCTTTGGCCCTATCCAAAGTATTATTTATACCACAATGTCCTCCAAGCGGCGAGCCATGTACAACTTTAAGTATTGTTTCAATCATCTCTTCAGGAATAACTATTTGTAAGTTATCCATCATTTTGTATCGCTTAGACTTTGCAACAAGTGAATGAAATAAAACCATAGTCTGTGGCTTCAAGCAAAATTTTCCTTGCAACCTTTTGAGAATCTGGTAGTTCGTTATTTTCTAAATAAGAGATAATGAAACAAATATTTGTCTCTTCCCTGTAATTTTTGAAGTTGCTCACATGATGTAGGAACAATTTTTAGAATTGGATTTTTCATAGCTATATTTATTAATTGGTCGTCTTCCGATTTTGATGACTTACATTTGGTTTTCATATATCTATAGTTGGTGAATCATCGTCGGTCTCGTCCGTATCGGCATCATATGCCTGGTCGTCCCTTTCTATCAATTTAACGGAATTCATAGCTTGTATCATAGGTGTATTTCTGTGAAATAAATCTGTAAGTGGTTGGCCATCTAGAAGCTGAATGTGACCTTTTTTTATCCTGGACATATGGAAAATACGGATCATCTTCAGTTGGACTTTCAACAACATCAGCTTTGTCATTTTGACATCTTGATAGAGCATCGGCAACTTGCATTTGTTCCGCTGGTTTGTATTTGATATCAAAAGAGAATTGTTGTAAGATCGCCATCCAACGTTCATATATGACTCCCTTAAATTGTTTTTGGAATAACGGTTGTAGTGCTTGATGGTCACATTCTAAAATAAAATGGTTGCCACGGAGATAATCAGAACAATCCAAAATGCTTAATACCATTCCCAATAATTCTAGCTTAGTCGGGCCATAAGATTGTTGCCATTTGCTAAGCGATTTGGACCCGAAACGGATAATCCGCGGTTTGTGTGTTTCATCATCGGGGTCTAGTTGGTACAACAATTCCACGAGATGAAGTATCAACACTGAGGCGTAATTGCCAATCATATTTCGAAAAACTAAGCAAAATCCGAGTTAGACAAGTAGTGCTTTAAATCATTAAATGCAGTCTCTTGTTCTTTGCCCCATTAAAGTTTTGGCCCTTTTTCAAACGTCTTGTTAATGGGCTTGCTATGGCACTAAAATTAGGAATGAATTTCCTAAACCAATTAAAAAGACCAATAAGTCGACGGAGTTCCTTAATTTAATTTTTGATAGCAGTAACTCGGTCAGGTCGTGGAAGAATACCGTCCTTGGAAATGAGATGACCGAGAAATATGCAAGACTTGGTAGCAAACGAACATTTCTTTGGGCCTAATTTCAAACCAGCCTCACGGAATCGGTGAAATACATTTTTCAAATCGGTCATTTGTTGTTCAAAAGTTTCTGAACAAATTAACACGTCGTCGAGATAACATAGACTCGATTTAAATTTCAATCCATGCAATACTTTGTCCATTAATAGTTTAAACGAATTTGGCGATGTTTTCAGACCATTGGCAGTCTTAAAAATTTATACGTCCAAAAACAGGTATTAAAATTGGTGTAATGGGTAGATTCGGGCGAAATTCCCATTTGGAAGAATCCAGACGACAGATCAATGGATGTGATGAAATTTGGCGTTACTTCCGGAAATGCCTAAGTCAACTCTTGCAGATCTGGCATGTTATACTTAAAATCCTGCGTTTAGGAATTTAAATAACGAAAATCGCAGCAGAATCGAAAGTTTTGAGGATCAATCCTATCGGCACTATTGTTACGTTTTGTAACTACAACGATCGGACTAGTGATTGTCAAATCTTCAGTTTCACTCACTGGGGTGATGATTCCTTGTTTCAAAAGTTTATCTACGTGGTGACGTATAATTTCTCGTTTATATGGAGGTAAACGGTACGGCTTTTGATGTTTTCCGACTGCCTCTAGTTTCAGGTGAATTATGTGCTCAGTAATGTTAGTAAAGCCCAATTCCGGATTGTCATCCGTAACAAATAAATCTTTGTTTTGGTACAATAAGTTCTCTAATTCTGTTGTTTGATTGTCGGAAAGGTCATCAGACAAGGTGAACTGATCTTTCACCTTCTGTAAAGTTTCGTCACTAATACTATAAATACTTAAGCTACATGTACTATCTTCTACGTTTATATCTTGATTTACAAGTTGTATGTTTTGGACAACAGGTGAGGTATCCTCAAGCGGAACATAACTATAGTCAGAATTCAGAGAGGAAAATTGTACTATTGTTCTGTCTTTTGGAATGACAATGTTTTCGGTTGTCGGATTAAGAACTTTTACCGGAACTTCATGGTCGCGTGAAACTGTACTAGAGTTTTAGCTAATATTAAACCTGTACCCAACGAAAAAGTACTATTTGAACAAATACCATTTAATCCGTGAGGGATATATTCTGGCAAATGTCCCCACATTACCATTTCAGAATTCGGTGGTATTGTAAGTTTTTTGTGTCTGAACTTTTGCCGACTTCACATTATATGAAAACTTACTAAAGTCTAGAACTATATTGTTATTATGCCAGTCGAATCTCGGATGGAAATTGCTCAAAATTTAATTTAAACTTATAAGGCAATGAATCATATAATGTTTGTGATATTAGATTAATAGAACTCCCGGTGTCTACTAAAGCAGCAACTGTTATGTCATCGAAAGCAATAGGCAAATATACAAAAGATAACACTCCATCTCTAAATGCAATATTGGCACTATCTAATGCCCTTCCGGACGACCGTGCCTGTCCCCCTGGTTCAACGTGTTTCCCGCTTGTGACTGAGTAATGGTCTTGCAGGTTTTGGCTGCATAGCCTTGTCCACAAAGCTGGCATATCTCGGTAGACTGCATCTGACCAGAACCAGTCCAGTTGCATTCACGTTGTATGTGACCATGATCGTGACAAGCATAACACTCAATCAAACGGTGTGCCTGGCGATTTCGCTGTTTGGTGGGCTGATTATTTGGCACTGAAGATGAACTTATTGGTCGGCGATTGTTATACGGTTTCGACGGCGTAGAATTTTGTTTAGAAGTAGTCATTTGCGAAACCATAGATGTGAGCTTTTCCATCTGGTCTTTCAGATCTTGGATATCCTGTTTAGAAGTATCTGCATTTGCTGATTTGCGGGTTTCCCCTTTGCTTGCTTGGACCATATCGCTGTCCTGTCGATATCCACTAGCTTCTACCTTTTCAGCGGATGTATACATGGTGTGCACATGTTATGGATTCTCAGTAATAGTATATCAGCACAGGCAAACGCGTATTTCTGAGGTGGTGGTGGACTATGGTGGACCTCCGGAAGTGACGTCACCGGAAGTGTTTTGACCGGAAGTGACGCCATAGACCAACATGTATCCTGCGCATGCGTGACCGGAACCGGAAGTGAGTATTTTCCTGCCATTTTCGGTAACCCTTTTGTTTTATCGCAGTCTGTATATGTATAGTATATATATATATGATATATCCGAGTCCTATGGATGCCGCCATCTTGGATGGGGCTGCTTTCTATCAGATCCGCGTCCTATGGAGGCCGCCATTTTGTTTTCTCTCACGTCCGCGTCGCTAGCAACGCCCTTAGCAACTTTTTTGGAATACCGTCGGGCGTTTTCATTAGTTGTTATGAGTGTCGGACTTTTTCGTTGACTGCAATGGAATATTCAAGGGAGATTATTCTTTTCCCGCCAATTTTTTCTCGGAAATCCTTTTGTATTATCGTAGTACATAAGTATATTGTATACCAATGAAATTAAACCCATCGGAGTGGGGTGCTCTCTTACTGTTCTACTTATCATTAGCGCAGCCCTATTGGTAGGGTGCTTTCTATCAGGTCCGCGTCCTATGGAGACGGCCATCTTGGTGCTTTCTATCAGGTCCGCGTTCTATGGGCGCCGCCATATTGGACTAGGCTTAGATTTGCTTCTATGACGTCATGTTCTTATGTTTTAATATCACTTGCATGGTTCCGACGTCATTCGTTGGTTTACCATAGTATTCATGGGCGCAGCTCTATTGGATTTCTTAATCGAGTCTGTGCTTTTACGATATCTTTTATTTGTTTCGGTAGTATCCGTGGGTTTGCGTTCCATGGGCGCAGCCCTAATGGATTACCTCCCTTGGTCCAAGTCAGCAGTCGCTAAAGTTCTACTTTCTAATGATCATTTTATGTTGTCTAAAAGTTACCAATTTCGTACATTTGCGTGGTTCCAGGCTTGTGACTGCCTTAGGCTGCATTAACTTTTTTCCTTTTTGTTTCTTTGTTTTTGTTTTCCTTTTGTTTAGTTGTTTTTTGGGTTTTTTATTTTTGAATTTTTCCTTTTTTTGTTGTTGATT
>JAOXYJ010117432.1:0-11174 GCA_028566555.1 Lithophaga nigra
CAATCCATTTCGCCAGATTTTATCAAATGCCTTAGCAAAGTCTATGAAGGCGCAATACAATTTTTTCTTCTTATTTTCATAATACTTATTAACATGTAAATAACAAATAAATTATCAGTTGTACTATATCCGTTTCTAAATCTAGACTGATTTTCACATATAATATTATAATCATCAGCAAATTGGTTTAATTTTGAGTTCAGAATGGAGGTAAATAGTTTTCCAAAAACAGCTTATAATGGTAATAGGCAGAAAATTTTGGGGGTCTAATTTATCGCCCTTGTTTTTGTATATAGGTATTATATTACCTAGTAACCACTGTTCTGGTATATTACCGCTGTCAAAAATAATATTAAACAATTTAACTAGAATATTGGATAATATATGGAATGAATATTTCAAGTACTCATTTATAATAAGATCATCACCAGCTGATTTATTATTTTTCAAATTATTAATTGCTTTTTCAATCTCTTCAACTGATATAGGTAAATTCAGTGTTAAATTCAATCTTTCTACTTCGTTCAAATTTTCTAAGTTTACTTCCCCATTTACATCACAAGTATTAAGTGTTTTAAAATAGTCTAATAGTATATTTATGGGTATGTCTGGGTTTTGTTTATTTTTACCGCTATTTATAATTTTCCAATACTCTTTTGGATTAGTTGATTTTAAATTATTTATCTTGTTTCTGATTCTTTTTCCTATGTTTTCTCAAACTTTTATCCATAGTTTTTTTATACTTTTTCTCTAGCAGTTTAGTTTCATTTTCCAGTTCTTGCGTTCGATTTCTTTTCAATTTTCTTTTTGATGATCTAAATTTTTTTCTAGCATCTTTGCATTCACTGTCGAACCAAGGTTTTGAGTTCTTGCTGACAGCAGATACATGTGAGCGATTTCGAATAGTATATGTACCGAAAGTATTTTTAGCTGCATTAGTCAGTAAACAAGAAATATTCTCAACTACAGCACTTATAGTTGAATCAGTAATTGTTTCATTGTCGACCATAGTTCCTAGTTGAGACATTATTTCATTTACTGTCTCGTTATCTATATTATTAACAAATTCCGACAATTTTTCATTATCCCACTTTTTAATTTTTTCTTTCAATTCGTAATGTGTGATGTCACTTTTCATTACTTCTATCTTAAGACTTAAAGATAGACGGTTATGAACATCAGAGACCAACTTGCTTGTTTCAAGAACTGAAAAATTTTCAGTGACTGAGAGAAAACATGAGAAACTAATATCATAATCAATAACACCAGCATTTTTACTTGTAAACTGTCCAACTGTGCTATCTTCACCAATTCTACCATTCAATTTTATCATATTATTATGTTTACAAAACTCTAGCAGATAGTTCCCAAAATTATTCTTTCTTTTATCCATATTTACTCTTTGACTAGGTAAACCCAATTTATTTAATGTATCAATACTTGTATTACCAATATCTAGCATTCCTGAAAATTCTTCATATGCTATTTCTAAAAAATCCGAGTCTTGACCAGTTCTTGCATTAAAATCTCCTACAATGCAGATATAATCGTAATTTGCACTTAAATTTACAAATTCATTTTCTAGTTCGCTATAGGGGTCACCTACACAATATAATGAATTTTCAGGGGGAATATAAACGATACCAAACAACACATCTTGATTCAAACGAAATATATTTTTATCAACTTTAAACCATAAAATATATTTACTGTCTGTTTCGATTACTGATACACTATCGGCCAAATATTTCTTAAAACAAAGTACAATCCCTCCCGATTTAACTTTACGAAAATAAAATCTATTTTTCATTTTAGTTCAAAAATCTGGCAGCAATTGTACATTCAATTAGAAAAATTTTCATCTTCGTTAATTATTGTTATTGAAAAAAAGAAACATAATGCCAATAATAATTACTCTTACATAACAACGTTCAATATACATCCATTTCAGGTAAATAATAATGTAACGTGATCGGGAGGTATCAGAGAGATTGAAAGAATTTTCTTTTCAGAAAAAAGGAAAAAGAAGTAATTGTAGAAAAAAGATATCCCTGTTACCATTGGAGAGTCTCCGTTCCCTAAGGAAAATTAAGATCAATAGTTGGATGGAAATGAAGACGAATATTTTCTGTATTTTGAAGACCCAAAACTGAAATATCTGCTCGCACTACAACGATTTCATAAAATGGAAAACCCAGTGTTACGGCTTGATATCTCGAAAAAATACGGAGGAGACTTGGACCTTCCAAAACAACCAACCAAGCTAAGATGGTCTGAAAATAGATGGCGTAATTCTTTACTGGAAGAACTATACATGGACAAGCGATATTTTGATTATCTGATAAGTAAGTTCAAAGTTATATTCTATGAAATGTTCTATTCATTTAGATTTCTCCTCATGCCATTCAGTTGTTGTCATTCAGAAAAGAAAACGTATAATCCTTGACTTGCAAATCTCACTTTCCTTCAACAAAGAAATATGCTGAATATTTCAGATGCTATATATAAATCTTGCTTCGATCTAGTATCAATTCATTAAAATCATATTAATACAATAAATGTATTTGTGTAGTCTATTTATAACCGTAATGTTTACGTATGAGATTGTATATCTTAGCCATAACATCTACATATAAAATTTATATTTTAAACATTGTTTTATAATTAATGCGATGTATTTGTCATATGGTAATATTATATAATTTTACTGCATTTGCTTTAATTATTGTACCAGAAATATCCTACCTGAGATATTGCTGAAAAAGTAAAGTAAACCATTGCTCTCTTTTATTTTCCAGAATCTGTTAAAGATAATCAAATAGATAAAGACCTAATTTGTGAAGCAAATAAAGGTTTAGGATATCTTCAAGAACGGGCTAATTTCTGGCAAAATCAAGAACCAATACCAGCTAGGCCACCGTGTTGGAAATCTAATTCATTTGTTCAGCCGTCAATGAAATCGAAACAAAAACGGGTGCATTTACCAAAATTTGACAACCCAAATAAAGTTTATAAAATGGATATGTCACCAGAATTACCGATGACACAAGTTAGAATAGACATGGAAAGAGAACAATGAATTATTATTTAATAACACATAATTATCATTTATATGTTACTTTCGGTTTTTCTAATAAGTCTATTTAGACAGTATATTTATTAACGTACCACTATGGTACTTCACGACTAACATCTAATTTTACTTTCAAAATATTTAATGAGCATTTCTTTCCGAAAATAAGAACATCTTCGCAGATGATTATTTCAAAAGCGTTTCACAGTTGCATCATTGTTTCCCATAGATTTTCGTTGCATTACAGAGATATTTTAATAAATCAAACATGAAGTTTGATATTATACAATTATATTGCACTGACTGAAGTCCTGTAATTGTTTCATTACGTTTACATTTTCTGTGATATAACATCATATTGCACTGGAGCAATATGATTGAGTAATTGCCAATAGTGCAATATGATATCGCACTGGAGAAATTTTATTGGTTAATTTTCAAAAGGACAAAGTGCAATATGATATGATATTGTGTCACGTGTTAAATGATTTTAGCCAATGAAATAATGGAAGGGTTTGCTGAAAGTATATCAAAATGTAATAATTTACATTATTTAGTATGTAATTTGTGTGGATATGCAGGTTCACCGTATGTCATGAGAAAAAGTTTCCTACTTTTTGGCAGTTATACATTTTTTGTTCCAAATTGTAATTCTTATTCGTCGCCCTAGAATTATTGATCAGACTAAAATTAATTTTCCCTACATTATTTTTCAGTAGTTAAGTTTGTTTTAACCTAATTTTAAGGATAGCCAATTGACCGATTCGCCTGTCAACTTTTAATCCACTTTCGCTTTCTTTCAAAAGTAGTTTTTGTTGTTGTAAATCTGTGACACTTAAGTTGAATAATAAATTGGAATATTTAGTTCTATGTATTTTACAGAAATTATTTTTCAGGTGGCTCGCGGTTTTTCTACCGTTTCGAATTCTTTTTGTAAACATATTTTTTTATTAACAGTTGAAAGTTGCAAATATTTTCAGAATTTTAAATAAATTAATAATTTTCTTTGTGTAATACAACTTATCTATGTTATTTGATAATATATTTTCGTGTATTTGCATTACTTATTAAATGGGGTATTCTAATTGCAAAATTTTCAAACAACTATGTAAAGGGAGAGAATTGAATAAAGGATGGGTTGCGATAACATTCTATTTTGGAGAAAAATCAATTTGGTCAAATACCACAACCTGATCCCAAAACAAATACAACGAAAATGAGATTCTGCAAATGGCTGATTGATAACACATTTGTTGAGTTCGGTGGACGTGTATTTCAACATACGATCGGCATCCGAATTGAAACAATTTGTGTTCCTATTCTTTCCGACCTGTTTCTATATTCATAAGAAAATTTCACATTAAGATACGATGTTCTCTTGCTAAACAATTCTAGCTTTTGGCGATTACCTACATTGGATCTACAATAGAAAAAACACGGTCTGCTTCCTACCTAGATCTTTATCTGAATATTTAAAAAAATGGACTCCTACGATCCAAGATCTATGATAAAAGAGACGACTTTAATTTTCCTATAGTAAATTCCCTTTTCTTGAGCACCAATATACAAGCTGCTCATTCGTATGATATGTTTGTGTCACAAATGATACGATACGCTTGAGCCTGTACATGCTACAGTGATTTTTTAAACGAGCGTAAATTGTTGAAAAGTTGCTTAATCAGAGATTTGAGATAACCAGATTAAAGTCGTGTCTCCATTCATTTTACGGTTGTCAACACGAGCTGGTGAAACACTTTAAAGTGTCTATATCCCAGCTAAGTGATGACATCTTTTCGTCATAGATAAAACAACTGAGTCTTACATTCAAGAATATGACTATTCCTGGATTTGGCTATAACTGTACGTGACCTGAACTCGCACGACAGGTGATGCTGGCATAGACAGAGATGCTTACCCTGTCGACGCAGCTGGTCTGGTTTCTATGGGAGTTCGAATATCGTATTTGCATTTTTGTAAACCTTATTAGATGAAGTATCTAAAATGATAAAATGATTTAGGTACTCGGTGGTTATATGGTTTAAAGATAGAAAAAAATTACAAAAGATCCCCAAAAGGAAGTACTATAAACACAAAAATGTATTAGAAATTGGGGAGCAACTCATCACAGTATTTTGAAATCTACAGAAATGCTAAAAAGCATTGTCCAATGATAATATTCAGGAAATTATTTTTCTACATAAAATACTCCGACAAAATGGATCTATCTCTGCGAATCAGTACACGTTCCATTTGCACTTCATCTGTTTATCTCTTTCTGTATTTCACTTTTTATATTTTCTGTGTTTTCAATTTCTGTCCCACATATATCTTGTCATCTTCTCTTTTTTTTGTTCTGTAGATATAATAATTCATTTTGACATTTTTTTAATCATCAATAATTTAGTACACTTACTACAGGGAATTTCCCTTTCGGCTCATTCTTAAACAGTATGTACTAGTATTATATAGCTATATAATATTAGCATTTAATATTTAATATCTTAGCGGGTATATTTTATGACACTGCCAGGGATTCCTCGAACAATTAACTATTCTGTCAGTTGGAAATAGAATTATAAACCTTAAAAATAGACTATTAAAATAGGTTTCTACAGAAAGGTGAGATACTTGCCACTATTCGCTTTTACTTCACATTGTATAATCCAAATAAGGTAATAGCAAAATACCGAACTCCAAGGCATATTCAAAAGGGGAAGTCCATCAAAACCGACAAAACCGAGAAAAAACGCTCAGCAAACGGAACGAGTGGAAAACAACTGTCATATTCCTGACTTGGTACAGGCATTTTCCGAAGACGTTGGGTTAAACCTGGTTTTACGGCATGCCAACCTCCCACTAAATGCACACAAAAGAAATAAGAACGAATAAGAAATATCTCGTTTCTCTTGTGTTTCAGTGAAAAAAGTGCAGGTTTCAGGTTATAATCTTGAATTTTATACATTATTTGAGTGATTATCGTTCGGGTTAAAGTATGACCGTTAGTAACAATCATAGATTTTAAAAACTAAAGTAAATTTTGTCGTTGAAATCAGTACGAACTAATTTTATGACTAGGATATTGCATTTTATTGATTGTTCAATACTTTCGGCTTTAAAATCTTATCTTGAATTTTTACTTCGTAGATATTTTGTTTAGTGTATTAATTAAACATTAAATTTCACCTAATTAACATCTTGATTGAAAAATAATAATACGTAACTTTTCTTTTTCTGTTTAAATATAGAATTTCTTTATTTTTGGAGAGGCTAGATTATACACTGAACAAAAATGCATATTATTCAGACTTTCAGCTGCCCGCACGTGATTAAGGGAGCGTGGTCAACAATCTTTCAGTCATTTAGTGTTCTTCCACTTTAGCTACATACAACAGGATTCTACGATGGGCCGAAAAACGACCTTATCGCAACTCGTCCTTCAATGTGTAGACATATTACAATTTATTTTATATGTTCCTGTATATTTGTCTTAACGCATCGCTAACCTATATTTTAATTGATTTTCCTACTTAACGTTTATGCATAGTATGTACAAAATCATACAATGTATATATATTCTTTACTATAGGTATGCAGTGATACATGTTTTTCCTATGGTTTCTTTTAAAAGTCATTATATTTTCAATTTTCGATTCCAAGCTTAGATGAACGGTGACCGCATGGTTTAAATCACATTTTAGATACTTGCATTTCAAAGTTTAAACCAGATTTAAACAAAATCTGTTAAAGTTAAAGACCCTCGAGCTACCTTAATTTGAGCTCTTCTGATGTTTTTATTTATTATGCTCGTGAGATTTTTTGTCAATTACTGTTTCACAAAATTATAAATTTGTTATCGGTAATTTAAACTTATACCATTGCCCGCTATGCCCATGTAAGATTTTTGTTCTTGTTACAACATCTATATTATTCCAAGATATTTTAGCGTATGCTTCTACATGATTAATGAAGACTAGTGAAAAGGAAAATATTATCAATTTCCCATCGCTGATAAAAAAGTATCAGCAAAAATCAAGTTTAACACGCCAAAGTATACAAAATCAGCGCGTAAAAATCAGTACAAACTTTACAACAGATAAGGATTTCATACATTTTCGATCATTCTTTTGATAACATTATTTTAAAGACCGAAACGGATGTATCCAAGATGCATATAAACAGAACTTTACGTGTAGGATGCCACAGTGGCGCGTAGAGGACACATCTAGATACGTTGGCCGATAAATGCGTAAATTCTGCTTTGGTAACGAGGATTTTCAATATGTCTGTTTATATGACGAAGCAGATAAGAAAATTACTACAGAAATCAGAGATTAGTAACAAAGTGTTACTGGACCAGCAAAAATGGACATATCTGTAGATAAACAATAGGAAAACATTCCAGGTGCACATGACAAGTCTTGGATGTTCTTTTTCGTGTAGCTGCGTCCGAAAAATGAGAAATTGCAGAAGATTTTATGACAACCGTTGAAAAATACACTAAACACTGTTTTTTTATTGCAATCGGAATTCTCGGGTGATCGCCATCGTAATGTAGAATATAGTGTAACATTAGATCCTACGCGAAATACACTTGACAATCTTCATGCAAACCATTACAATAGTTGTTCCTAAACATGTCAGTAAATATTTATTGGAAGGTCGTCTACCAACGCCATGTTTTTGATGGCAATGGCAATGCCAAGACGGCCGCAACCGTGGAACATAGTTTAACATTTGACCCTATATGAAATACATTTAGATCTTCTACTCTGAAACGACTACGGCAGTTAAAGTTAAACACTTCCATAAATGTTCATTGGAACGTCCTCTATCAAGATGGCCGCAACCGTGGAACACAGTTTAACATTGGACCCTCAAAAATATACCTGAAGATCTTCTTGTTGGAAACGACTACAACTGTTGACACTAAACATGTCCATAAATGTTTTAATGCCAATGATTGCTATCATCTAACATAGTTTTACTCATCTGGAGCACCTTAGTTTACGTCATGGTTTTGTTGGGATCCATGTTGATAATCCTCGTATTTAGTTTTTCTTGTTGTGTCTTTGATATATATATATGTTTATATTTTTCCTAATACTTATTCTGTCTACGTCACTTGAACGATTTTTGTCGCTTGCTTCTTCGTTTTTTACCTTTTTCTTAGCATTGGACCCTATGTGAAATACATTTTAAGATCAACTTCTAGAAAACAACTACGGCAGTTGAAGCTAAACATGTCCATAAATGTTCACGACAGTTGAAGGAAAACGTATCCATATATATCCATTGAAAGATCCTTTGCTAGAAATATGTTTCTTATGCCTACCGGAATTCCAAGATAGTCTCCAACATGGAATATAGTTCAACACTAGACCTTTGGTGGAATATCTTTGCAGATCTTGGAAACGACTATTACTATAACTGTTGAAACAAAACATGTCCATAAAAAATGGCCGACGTCTTGGAATATAGTTCATCGGACCCAATGAAAAATTCACGTGACGGTCTTCTTGCAAATGACTAAAAGAGTTGAAGATAGTCATGTCCAAAAATGTTAATTTGAGTGTCCTTACCAAAACTGTGTGTTTGATGCAGATGGAATTCCGAGGTAGCCACCATTTGAAACATAGTTTAACATTGGACCGTATTGGATATTAACGTTAGGTTGTTCTTGGAAATGACTTAAGAGGGTCGGGTGAGGGAATAGCTGTCGTTTCTAACAGCCTCTGTTTCTAGCTTGGATTGAACCCTTTTTTACGCTTTTCGCTCAACTGATAGGGTCAAGACCCTTTTTTTACCACCATTAATTTCTATAGTCTAATGTGATTTATATGATATATTACAATCTACCTTTTGAACAATTTTGAAAATAGTCCCTTTATATACAAGTCATTTAACATATCAAAGATATATACTTAGTTAAAATTTGGCCCCTTTTCAGCCTTTTTTTTTCTCAACTGATAGGACAAGCCTGACCCTAATTGTGGAATAAAAATGGTAAAATTTTAAATTTGTAAAGCAGTTTTTTTTCAACTAATACAATTTTAAAATATTTTTGCAATGAGGCATGCTGTGACAGTTGGATAGGTATTAATTGCATGTAGTGTCGGGTGCAGTGATAGCTTTCGTTTCTGACAGCCTTTGTTTCTTGTTTGAAATTTAGACCCTTTTTGCCTTTTTTCGCTCAACTAATAGGGTCTAGGTCCTTTTTATTATAGCCATTAATTTCTATGGTCTAATGAGTCATATGATATACTTCAACCTATTTTTTTATCAGTTTTGAAAAATCGTCCTTTTTGGCTCCTTTTTTGGACCTAGACTCATAACTGAAAAAATCAAGAATGTGCATGCAAGGGTCATTAACAACCATTTAAAACCAAACGGAAACACCTGAAACAAAAAGTGTAGTGGAAGTTCAAGTCACAAGCTATAAACTGTTATATGACCGTTTCCAGCTCTTAAAGGGTCCCACCTCAAAAATTAAAAATTCAAGACTTTAGTGCTCATCTTCAGATAATAAGCAACAATCCAATACCAAAATCAGCAAGTAGGAGGGAATTCATGTCACTCGACAGTTTGTAGATTTTTACATTTCTTGGTCCCTTAATTCCACATCTACAGATACTAAACAGCAATATGAAACTTAAAAAATAACATAAAAATCTAAAATTGTGAGATGAGTTCACGTCACAAGGAAGTGTAACGGGTAGACGGACGGATAGGGGCAACGACAATATCTCCGAAATGTCATTGGAAAGTGCGTGGATAATAACCAGTTTAGCAATTTGTCTGTTAAGCATCCTTTCAAAGTTACGCTGACACACTGATTTCCAATTACCAGAATACATGGTTTGTAAATTGAGAAAAAGTTAAATACAATAGTGAAGAATGTTATGTCAATGCAACGAAACGGAACATTTCACTCCGATCATAATGCCAATATTCTCTTTATAAAGGTCGTAGTCATATACTTAAGACGGAAAATATAAACGAGAATAAAAGCTGTTTACTTCTGCACAGTGTCAAGTGAAAAGAAACATCTCCTGACCTACATGCATCGAAATATCCCTAGATAATCTGCGTATATATGATTGGTCACACTATTTATTCATCTAAACACATAAAATACATGTGCTGTAGTCGTCTTTTTTAACTTGTGGATTATTCTATCACACTTAATTACTTATTTCATAAAAATGTAGGACATTTATGATTCCTGCAGTAGATAATCATTACCAGTCTGCAATTTTCTTGCTCACTGGTTCCCAGACGTTCATTCCTCCATCTATTTAAGGCTTTTCTCAAAGAAAACGAATCACATTTCTTTTCACTAAAAGTCCAAAGTGTTTTACATTTCAGATGACCTCGTATCCGTACAAAGGAAGGATCCCTAAGGTTCAATTATTTTGAAATATGAATTATCTTTATAGCTACATGCATCTCTGAGTAGGTCAGATGTTTTCTTGAAGTAAGTTTTCATTGCCATTTGAGCACCTATAAAGATTAAGGTCACTAAATTTGCACAAGAGATAAAAATTGCAATATTTTTGGCGTGTTTAGTCAACAGCAAAACATTAAACCATACTAATTTTTAGCAGATTTTTCTTTTGAACAAAAACCTACTATCTATAAAAATATTCCGCTGGAGGTTGCGCCATTTATCACCTTTTCTATAAATTGTTACTATTTTGCAATACGTTCAAGATCATTTTAACCTTGACCTTTATAATTGGACCTTTGAACGAAAATAGCATTGAAAAGACCTTTTATTCGTCTGAAATTTTATTGATATCCGTAAACTATATTACTTTTTCAAAACCATGAGCCAAATATGGGCCTTAATAACTAGCTTCCTTTCTTTTTTAAGACTGATTTCACAGTGCAGGAACGGAACTGTATAGTTTTTTCGATTACGAGCCTGTATAACGACGGGGCTCCGTCACTTGGAGGTAAACAAGAACCATATTCGGACAAGGTTTTTTACTATTCTAAGGTACTTCTATTCATTTATTTCAACAAAACAAGACAGATTGCATACATGTTTAATATATGTTTTTTCTTTAAAAGACAATACCAGTCGATGTAAGTTAAATGT
>JAOXYJ010117541.1:0-11173 GCA_028566555.1 Lithophaga nigra
AGGACGTGGATGATGAATTTGTAATTTTCCAGTACAAAACCACAGTTATTGGAATTATATCTTTCAGGCAGGTATCCGGAGGTTAAACTTTCTGGAATAACCTTACCTCAGCAATCGTCATTTCTTCATGAAACTTGATTAGGCCATATAAAGGTAATGTGGAGATTCTTATTAGGCCACTGCAAAAAAAAGAATTTCTTCGGACTTTTCAGACAAAAGTGAACAAGTGGCAGGTGAAATTTATTTTTGATTTTTAAAGATGAAAACCATTTTTATACATCATATTGATTTATTTACATACTTTTACCTACTGTAATACCTTATTAAGTGTGTAAGGTTTATAAATACATGTACTGTTAAATTGTAACACATTTGCAATGAGAGCCTTTTCTAGTGAATCTGAGTTTTTAGGCAGATTATGTTACATGCCAACAATGGATAGTTAAAAAAGTTAGTTTGATCTGCCATTAAGTCGTGAGAAATCCTCTATAATGGGACTTGTTTGCCTTAAAAATAAAAAACTGAAAAGCAAAAAATAGCAAGTGGCGATTCCGAAGAACAAACTGTCAATTTATTGTGGCCTTAATGTGTCACAAAAATGTTGGGAGGATTTTGTTTTTATTGTGTGGAAACAGCAGAAAATTTTTTGTGAGTTGTAATTTGCAGTTTAAAAAAAAATTGGGGTTGGCGGGGGATAAGAATCTACAAATTAATGTGGCATTATTAATTACTTACATCTACTCAACATACCAAAATAAAGCCTAAAGATTATTGTTAGCTGAGTTGAGATGAAGTCGGACATTGGTATTTGATGTACGTAAGGTAGGTAGGTGGGTGATTGGGTGTCAACAATTGTTTTTAGGCATTAGCTTAAATCCCCTTGAAGGGAAAAAACCATATTGATTTTGGCATTCTTTAAGCTCAATATGAAAGTAACTTACTATAAATAGATCTAGCAGAGAAACTGGTTCCGTGCAATAATTTGAGTTCTCATCCATTGTCTACCAAACTTGAATAGATGGTAATCCAGTGAGAGGGTAAAAAGTTGGGTCTCTGGCCTGAAGGGGTGACCTTCAGACATGACCTTTAGTTCCATATGTTCAGCATTCACCAAATTTAATCTGATACCAATTAGGAAGAGGAAAATTCCATTGATTTAAGTTATGTGTAGGTCAAGGGTTAGGGTCTATGTAAATATGGATTTTGTACCAAAGATATAGCTGAAGTGCAACTATCTTACATATATGCATTCTACTGTTCACCTAATAACCACAAGCCTAACACTGCTGTAATGGGTTCAAATCTTGCTCACCCTGCTTCTAATGTTAAGATATCCAGACACCTATCCAAGGTCAGGGGTTTCTTAGGGTCAGTTGTCCAGGCTTTCCTATCCTAGTAAGTGATGGTCATGGATAGCTGAAAAACCAATAGGTTTCCCATAGAGTCCAATGTAAAATTATGTTCTAAGGTGGCAGCAATCATGGAATTTTGATTAGCATCAAAAACATATTTCTTGTTAAGAATCTTTCAATGAACATTTATGGACAAGTATTGCTTAAACTGTCATACAAAGAGAAGATCATGTAAGGTATTTTCCATAGGATTCAATATTAAACTATGTTCCATATTGGAGACCATCTTAGAATTCCGGTTGGCATCAAAAACATATTCCTGGTAAAGGACCTTCTTGTGTGTTTGCCTTCAACTATCATAATGGTTTCCAAGAAAAAAGATCTTCAATTAAATTTCTCATATGGTCCAATGTTAAGCTTTGTTGCACAGTAGCAGCCATCTTGGAATTTCAGTTGGCATCAAAAACAATTTTGGTAAAGGATCTTCCAATAAACAGTCATAGTCACGTTTAGCTTCAACTGTCGTTGTTTCCAAGAAGAAGAACTTCAGTTGTATTTCGCTTCGGGTTGAATGTTAAACTATGTTCCATTGTGTCAGCCATCTTGGAATTCAGATCGGAATACAAAACATGATTTTGGTAGAGGACATTCCAATGAACATTTATGGACATGTTTAGCTTCAACTGTAACAGTCGTTTCCAAGAAGAAGATCTTTAAGCCCAATGTTAAATTTTGTTCCGCGGTGGCAGCCATCTTGGTTTTCGGATCGGCACCAAAAACACGATTTTGGTAGAGGACTACCCAAGGATCATTCACACAGTACACAATTCCATCGGCAATGTAGTTCCTGTCAAGAAGATATTTGAAAATTAAAGCCAATCAAAACGCATTATTGGGTCTGGCAGCCATGTTGAATTTCCGATCGGAACGAAAATCGCAAGTTTTATTTTTTTTTAACAACATAAAACAACACTTTATTGCACATCAAGTTGTTTACAAAACCCCTTGGCGATACAACTATCTCACCAAGGTTCATCCCTGTGAATCAGTTGCCTAAGTGACTAGGGGATCTAAATAGGCAATAAAAATATAATAAAGCACATGTATATCAATTATTTATAAATCGCAAGTTTTATAGACACCCCCTGTGCACATTCTTGCGAAGTTTGGCTCCATTTGGCTTACAGGTTTCAGAGAAGATTGAAACAGTAGAAGTTACGGAAATCCGTCGGCACAATCAAGAAAGGTATTTTTATAAGGAATAAAAATCGGATGAAAATTGAACGCCCAATTTTAAGTACAAAAATGCTAATTTGTCTTTTTTGGCCCAATTCTGAAACCACAGGGCTCAGATTTTTTATTTCATGCGAAGGATCAATATGTTTAAATATCTAAAAGATCGGTTAACTATAACAAAAGGCATCGTATAGAAACCAATCTCAGACGGTCATGCCATAATACGACTGAACATTTTGCGATCGTATAAAAATGAGAGTAAAATTTACATACTTTCTTTATATTTGGATACATACGACCCCATTTTCCGTTGTCATAAAATGCTTAACAAATGCTATTTTCGTGATGTTTTCAGTAAATTATCCCTGTATATGTGTAAAAAAAGTAACACCTTGGTACAACTAGCAAGCATAAAAATATGTCAGCAATCAGTTATAATCATGACTTAAGCAACATCAAACAATAAAAAATATAGATTTTTAAACGGGCAATAATCGTAAAGACATTAAAAAGAATTATATGATTTATATATAATACAGTAAAATGACAGTTCTTCACAAGACATCATTAACGATATATCAACATGCATGTAATGTATTTAAAAATAGTGAAACTGTAATTTTTCTATTTTCATTCTGATACACTTTCGATGAAATTGTTAATTCTGGATAATATTACCTGCTGATGAATTATCTTCCAGTGATTAAGAAACAGGTATTTCAATAAAAGTGCATAGAATCATCACATCGAACATTGTTCAATTGGCTGATCTTCTGAGACTTTTTATGGCACTTTCTTTACTAATAGACATCCATGATTCCGGAATATTCGGTAACTGAGCAAAATACATATCTTTCAACTGATGGCGATAAGTTGCCATAAACCACATCCAGTACTCTGATTTGGAATACATGTCGGCACTCGGTGCTATGTCCCACTCTGGAAGAACAGTTTTATAATCTATAGCATAGTGATACTGCCAATTCTCACCAACAGTTCCACATTTACCCGACTTCCGGCACTCGTATCCACAATCGCGACAATTGAACCTAAGACCTTTCCACTGAACTTTATAGTTACATGATTCAACAAGAAGCTGGTCTTTCCGGTAATCCTCATCCCATCTGTCGCCACCTACACCAGCTGGCCTATGTTGAATACACCTATGACTCTCTCCTGTAGTAATATGGTCTTTACCAGTGCTTAGACAAGGCTCATGGCAAAAAGGACACTGTGCTGTGCAACCCCATAACTTGTCCATTATCTTCTGATAAGGTGTTTTGCCTTCCCAAACAACAGATAATGATGTCTTCGAGTCATACAGTTGTGTAACTTTATCTTCTATCTCATCTAAGCGGTCCAATATAAGTCTCTGAAAATTGGGGAAATCGTATACTGGCACGTCACTGACATGACTTAACGATCCTGACTGTAAGTTAATTTCTTTTCGGACAGCTTCTTCGAATTTATCTATCCACTTCTTCATTTTCAAACCCATGCCCTCCTTTACACTCGATGTAGCCACATCTACGCTTTTTCGAATACACGATATCAATCCAGTTAGCTGACTCCTTGCAAAGTCCCCATATCTAGTTCTTTCGGTTGCATTGCGACCAAAAATCCTCTCATTCGTAAAATTAGTCAACCATTTAAAACCAAATGTATGTGGTTCTTCAATGTATTCTTTGTATAGGCTAAAGTTACCTTTTTGAGCAAGATCATCCATGATATCAAGTATAAAATGGTATTTAGTACGCGAAAAATGTGACAAAATTTCATCTTCAACTTTGATAGGAAGGACTTTGTTGATGCTGCCTTCAATTATTCCAACCATTGACTCACAAAAGAAGGTAGCAGCAATGACTTCTTCTGTTTTTTGGTCAACTATGTTCCTAAAAAGTTTCCATGCTGTAGAACGGTATGCTTCAAGTTTGGCTTTAGTGCTGTGTTTCTTAGCATAACTTTCATTCATAGATCGGAAAACTTGGACACCATAGCGACAAACATGAACAGACAATTTGATTTGAAAAGGAGGAAGCAGAGAAAATTTGAATTTCTCCGAATTCTTATTATGATTGTTCATATCTTCAATAAGAATATTAAGTAATATGTTTACATAAGCCTTATTAAACTTAACGTCCGTGACGACAAGATCAGTTAAATATGCATCTATTTTACGTAATGTACTATTAGTCACGTCGATTGCCTGATAAACACACTCTTCCCAAGATTTTTTCTTGACGACGAAAAATTTTTTGGCAATACTTATGTGTTGTTCAGTAATATCATCAGGACTAAGGCTACCCTCTAACAAATTAATATTCAGTGGAACATCTAAAGAACAATATTCGAGTTCTTTATTCAAAACAGCGGAGTAACTATGAAGCCTTGAATATAATACTGATCTAACTTCATCTTCGACTGGAGTTTCGTCACTTGTTACTCTGGTGGCGAGTTGGTTAATCCATCTAATGTACATTTCATTGAATAGATCTTCAATTTCGCTCTCTGTTGGATGCTTTCCTTTCATTTTATCAGCTAATATTCTGGCTTTGTTATTTATTTCTTTTTCGAGTTCGGTCTGTTTTGTTCGTTGTAGTAGATCAATTCTTTCTCGATCTTTCATTTCATTAATCTCTCGTTTTGCTCCATTTATCAAGTCTTCCGAAAATACCATTAATGCTGTAATTTTGTTCTGTTTCCATTTAATCAAGATGTCCTTTAAATTGTGATTGTCAAAGAATGTATTAAGATTTTGTTTTACTTCCTCTTTTTTCTTTCCTATATCTCTGTGGCAAGAGTTTATTAAACGTACACTGGATCCTTCAAGGTCATCAACATTTTTACACTTTCCTAATTCGATTGCTGCTGTTTTCCGCACCCACTCCAGTGTATATTGTTCCAGTAACCATGACATTTCTTGATACTTTATTTCCATTATGTTGTATGCCTGTACTTCCAAGCTGTTTCTGAAGCTGAAAACAAAGTCATCAGCTATAATGCCTTTCCATAAATCTTCTATATGTTCCATTGTATTTGATATGGTCAGAAATGTATTCTTTCTTTTCCAGATTACTTCAAGTATGCAGTTTTTTACTTCCAGAACTTTTTCACTGTAGCCAGGATTGGCAGGGGCCATCGGAGGATCCCCATGCCAAAGATCAGAAAAGTACCAAACATGATCTTGACTGTTAAAATCAATGACCTGATTAAATGCCCAAATGTCTTTTATTTGCTCTTCATTAGCAGCCTCAAGTGTCATAAGATCCAAATTTTCTACAAGTTTTTGTCTGCCGTGAAGCATTTTGTCCTTAGCATTCATTGCAGGTACATTTTGATGTATGAATACACAGGATTGACTTAAATTTAGTCTTTCATTCACTAACTTAAGTCTGAGAAAAGCATGTACCGCGATTTGAAGGACATCTTTGACTTCAGCAGTATTTTCGCCTTTTACATTCATAATCGTTATATCGCTCATTCCAATTACAAGAGTTGCTAATTCATTATCATGATCAAACTTTTGAAGTCCTAGCTCTGGAGCTCTCAATCCTTCTGTATCTATAACAAGAACATAATCAAAAGGAAATCCAGTACCCGTCTTTACTGGAACTAGTTGTACAAATACTCCCCTTGTACACCTTCCTGCGCTAACGGCAAACTGTAGTCCAAACATTGCGTTCAAAAGAGTCGACTTTCCGGAACTTTGTATACCAAGTACAGATAACGCCAATAGCTTCTTGTCTCCTACGAGTGATTTAATACTTGCTAAAACGGCTCGTATCCAAGAAAGTGGGACATTTGCTGCATCACCATCCATTATTTCGAGCGGAATTCCCAGTCTTAAAAGTTTTGCCACAATATCTGGAAGTATTTCAACTTTATTCCTAACTTGTCTTCCAATCTTTGATCCTCCACCTGACACTACACATTCATAAATTTGTCCAAGCTCTCGAACAAAATGCTCAAATCCAAAGGAGGCATCTGCAAGCTCCTGTTCCGCAGCATCCACATGTTTCTTCAAACGCTGTAACTCAGAAGTTTTTTGTTTATCTTTTGCACTCTTAAATGCACTCCAGTGCATGTGATATTGACTTATTAAACCTGGTAGAATTTTTCGCGAGTTTTCATCTAATCGAATCTTCAACCATTGCAGCGAATACCTAATTAATTCCTCGTTGTCAATATTTGAAATAAGGTACGCAATAAAGTCTGTCATAAGAGAAGGTAGATTATTACATATTTTCACCTGTTTTTCCCGAATCGAAATCATCTCCTTTTTGACGACGTCATGCTCATAAACTGTTGATTTTTTGCCGGCCTTATTCTGTTCTTTTTGTAATTTACTCCATTTATGCCATAATTGTCCTTGGAGTGGAGTGACTTTGTCTTTTTCCCATGCAACTTCATTCAAGTTTTCTATCATTCTTCTAGCAAAGGAGTTCCCTTTTTTGTTATTTGGATTATCCTCATCGTAGCCTATCCCAAAGGTTTTCAAATTAATCAGAAAATCTTCTACTGGCTGTCCTGAAGATTCAAGTAAGATCTTAGAAATGGTTTGTCGTACATCGTGCTTAACATCTGACACATTCCTCTGTTTCCCGTTTTTTATTGTTGTTATGAACTTTGTTCCTCTTAAACAGTCTCCAATGCTGTTGGAGTAAGCTTTCAATATTTCTTTAATTTTTTGTGCGTCCTTATCAATCTGTTGATTCGTAAGTAATAATACTATCCTGCAGTTACTCTGGTGTAGAGGCATCATGAATCGCACACACTCATCTTGGCCAAGGTATTCCATGTTCATCATTACAAAGACTATGTTTGAAATCTTTAACAAATAATTCACCCGGTTTTTAAATTCAATAGCATTACCTCTCAGATTTAAGAACATTGTAATTTCTGGTAAGGAATCTGATTCCTTGCCCGAAGGAACGAACCACGATGTTTCAACAAGACCATTCGAAATTCGTCGGTCTGTAAGCCCAAGGGAACAATCTTTGTTGAAGAAAGTATCATGCGCTTGATCACTTAATATGTCATTGATCAATTTGGACTTGGACCAAGACGGACGATCAAGGCGAATAAATGTCACACGTTTTGAAGGATGATCAACCACAGACATCTCTGAGATTTTTCGTTCATTATCTAAAGCTTCAATATAAATCGTCCTCAAAGGCCAAACAGAACAAACAATTTTTTCAGGAGTTAAAAGAGGAAAGATGAAAGGAATAGCCAGTTTGCACATGAACATTTTGCTAACTAAAATTTGTTTTAACATATGGTCGCAACAGCAAAACAGTACAAGAAATATATCTTGCGGATTCAATGGTTCTTCATCATTCTGTGAAGTGTTCTCTATGCTTTCCAAAATATCATCAAACGTCCCAATCTCATCTACCTCCATTATTCCACTATTGTTTGTTGCTTTTTGTGAAAACAGTTCTGCAATCCCAATATCTCGGGCTCGAAAATCTATCATTATAATCTTTTTCAAAACAAGCCATGGTAAGTCAACTATTTCTAAATCTGCTTTTTCCTTTTCAACCCCTATTGACATAACATCTTGTATGCTGATTTTTTCTGGATAGAATTCGGTAAGACCCAATACATGTAGTATGTTCCTGGCATTTTCGTTTGGAATTGGCATTGATTTGGTTTCCATTGCTGTTACAGTTTCACCAATCGCCTGACCAGACAAAGCATGTTCCAGATTTTCCAAGGCAATCGTATGTTCTAGACTAAGATCTCTGTTTCCTTGTTTAAGCTTCTCCAAGCAACTTAAAAGTGAAACAGTATCAAATGGACTTGTAGTTGCAAATTTATTTACCACTTCATTTAGTTGTGGCAACAATTCTGACCGTATTGGATGAATAGTTTCAGTAAATAAAACCTCTGTACGATGCATGTCAGTTTTAGCTTTGATATTCTTCACTGCTAGTTCTACAAGAAAAGCTTGCATTTCCATCATTCCTTTAGATGAGTATGCCTTATAATCATTATTACGCATCTCTGCTTCTTTCATGAATATTTCTAGTTTATCTATTGTAACCAGCTGTTCAAAACCAAACTTGTCTCTGTTATAGGATAGTGGTAATAGCAATGTACTGACAAAAACACTCTGTAATTTTTCTGTATGATTTTCTAAATGTTTAATCAGTCTTCTAGCAGCTAGAGCTAGCTCTACAGTTAT
The DNA here is from genome assembly GCA_028566555.1 of Lithophaga nigra. Lineage (NCBI taxonomy): Eukaryota > Metazoa > Mollusca > Bivalvia > Mytilida > Mytilidae > Lithophaga > Lithophaga nigra. The sequence continues at coordinate 8,779 of JAOXYJ010117541.1, forward strand.
GTGGGTGTCAATGTTTTGTTGTTGTTCGATAGATATGCCTTCAGTCACTTTGGCAATCCTAAGTGGAGGCAAAAACTGATTTTCTAAAACAGATAATAATTCATCTGCAGATTTTATGGGATTTATTGTCAAAGCACTAGGCAAATTACTGGTTTCTGTTTTCGGAATGACCCATTCCATTATCACATTTTTTCCTGGAAACGTTTTGTGTCTGGCAGGAAGAGTGAGTTTTCGAATAAAATACTTTATAAGAGACAGATCCTGTTCATCGATAGAAGGCGTCATACTCCTCAACTTTAAAAAGAAATCTGTTAGAACTGACTTAGTCTGCAGCTGGTCAATCCAAAATTCGTGGGTTCCAGTAATTTCTACGCTTCTTTGTACTTCATCTGTTAATGTTGAAAGATACTGGAGGCACGATTGGGTAAGATTTTGATCCTCTATCCATTCACTTACATGACTGAGAAGGTTTTCTACCGATTCAACAGCATTTAAAATTACATCAGTTTTTATTTTATCTGTTGTTCTAATACCAGTCATTTTTTCCCAAGCACCTCTCATAGTACTGGTAAGAGCCATAGGATTCATAAAGTCAGATTTGTGATTTTGTAACAGTTCCCATACTCCTTTAAAATCATGTGAAGGTAATGCACCTCTGTCAATAACAGACCATGTACTGTTATAAGACATTAGTCCGAATTTCCATAATGGCAATGCATTTACTTCCTGTGGGCCTCCTAACTTAATTACGCGTAAATTTGTTCTGGAAAGTTCTGACTGTTCGTATGAAGCTGTAAAATTTGCATGACTTTTTACATAATCTCCTGAGACGCTTCCACCAGCACTAAACCCAAAACCGGAATAGCTTAAAGACGCAAAAGCACTCAAAGCATCCTGTACCATGGTTTTAATAGATGATTTAGTAGACGATGATTCACTGCTGTAAGTCGCTATCCATTCATAAATCCCTCCAAAATGAATGGTACCAGTGTTAACGTGAGATCCGTATGACTTGAAAAAGTCTTCGCAGTTAGTCTGTATCAAACTATGGTCACTGGTGTTTTTTAACATCAATTCTATTTTCTTTAAATCCAGTATGGCTTCAGGAGTCAGCCTGATTGATTTTGCATTCAGTTCACAACATGCGGCAGGAATAATTGAATACATCACTCTAGACTGGAATATTTGCTCATTGTGAACTTCAGTCTCTCTGTCGTCTTCTTCTGAATGCTTATGTGAAAAACCTGCCTCCGCAGAAAACCCCCATCCACTACCCTGTATGCTTGCTGAAACCGTATGTCCCATTGTATCTAACGATCGGTGGAAAAAATCGGATTTTCCTTTAGATGACATTTCAATTGTTTCGTCCTTTTGATGCATTATTGGTGACCTCAGTTTTATGTCGCTTGGAGCTTTCAACAGAGTTTTCCTTAATTCTAAACTATCCTGAACATTTCTCGTTAAAAGAACACCCCTTAAAGCTATTCCGCCAGACGCATTTTCAATTACGTCTGTCGGTGATAATTCATTTGCTCGATTAGCTAGTTCTTTCAAGTCTCCAAATTGTGCTTTAATCTTATCGATTACATTATCCAATGACTTTTCTTCTGACTCTTTTATCCAAGCTTCGTCCGGTATATTGAGAACATTTCTCAATTTACTTTCTTCATTCCTGACCAGATTGTCTGCACGATCTCGACCTTCATTTCGTAATTTCTCCAGATTCTTTAAAATTTCTGTTGCTTCCGTTTGTCTGGTTTGCAAGCTTTCTCGCTGATTCGTTCTATAATCTACATATCCTTCTTCTGATAAGGATAATAATGACATTAATGCTTTTTCTTCCCATTCATATCTTACCGATTTTTTCAGTTTCTGAAAGGATTCAGTACCCAAATATTTTAACTGTTCAGGACTTTCGACACCAACTTTATCCTTGAAAATTCTTGACCAATATTTGTCATCCAAACCACAGCTTCTTAGTTGCTGTTGAAGTGGCGTTCCTATTTCATGTGTATCCACTGCAAAAATGATTGAAAAGTAACATTTTAGCTAATTTAACCAATTGTTCTTTTCCTACATATGCAAAATAATGTCGTTTGTAATACAAATGTATCTTGAAATTTAAAAAAATTAAAAGTCTATCGAAAATAAAACTGCACGCAAGCCGTGCCCGTTCCCCACTTAGCTGTCTCCTGTCATTTTCAGTGAAAAGGAAAAAGTCAAGATATCAGGTCATATAAAATTAAAGAAGACAAATGTTCAGAGAACAATTGAAAGATCTTTCCGTTGTTTTGACCTCTGACCTCTGAACTTTTCACCCTTGTCAAGGTCAAATGTCTCAAAGACCAACGGTGAAGATCTCGGATGTCTACTACTTACAGTTCTGAGCTGAATC